>JAESVK010060366.1:64207-76944 GCA_017140935.1 Hamamelis virginiana
TTTTTTTTTTGTAAGTCTACAAAAAGTTTTTTTTTGTATAAAAAATTCATTTTCGGCTTAGTGAAAAGCGTTTTCTAGCGTAGCAAAATACATTTTCGACGTAGTGAAACAAGTTTATGACGTAGTAAAATGCGTTTTCCGACGTAGTGAAACGGATTTCCGACGTAGTGAAACGGATTTCCGGTGTAGTGAAATCCGGTGTCCGGCGTAGTGAAACAGGTTTCCGGCATAGTGAAATCCGGTGTCCGGCGTAGTGAAACGGATTTCCGGTTTAGTGAAATCCGGCATCCGGCGTAGTGAAATTCAGGGTTGGGGGTGGATGTGACATTGAAGGTTGTTGGGAGGGGGGGTATTTTTGTCCAATTTATGCCAAAATGACTTTTGGCAGAAAAGATCTTTGGGGAGGACTTTAAGCATGAAAAACTTCTAAAATAGGACCTTTGTCCAATTTCCCCTTGTTTTTATGAATGTCACAATTGATAGCATACTTGTTCAAATTTCATGCCAATTATTTAATTTGCCTGTCTATAATTTGTTTCTATGTTTATTTTTGTTCCGATCCTTTAATTATTTTTTAAATAATAGTATAGATATATGTGATGTACATTCTGGGTCATTTTAAAATTACTTTATGATGTATAAATTAAGAATGGAAAGAAGAAAGAAAAAAATTAGGAGAGAGACTAGTGAAATTAAATTGCAATATTTGCATTTCAAAAATATTTTGCCACTAGCTTAATTTGTTAGATTTTTCTTAGAAATTTGGTGTTTACTGTTTACATCATAATCTGCAAATAATTTTGATCTTTGCTTGTTTTGGGGTTTGTCGTGGAAGTTCATAGCAAACAACTCATTCACAATTTTAGGCCCGTTTGGATATGCTTCTTTTTCCTGTGACAGCTAGAGTTTGGAAATTCAGCCTACCCTAATTAGGGTTGCCCAAGGTAATAATAAAATACAATAATGCCCTCAAGACTTACAATAATATCCTGTGATAGCTAGACTTAGGAGAAAGCTTATCCTTTCGATACGGCCCGAAAAAAGGATAGCAAGCACAGCCAAATACCCGTAAATGTTCATAGTGTGGCAAAGAACCAAATAATTGCTCATGGGGAGAATGATGGCCAAGCATATGACATTAGTCTTCCAATCAAAATAAGTGTTGAAAGATTTGTCCCACATCAATTTCTCAATCTAATATTTTCCGATGTTGTGAAACACATATTTGCATGTTTTCATCTTTTTCTCACTCACCCTTGTACGATTTTTATGGTTCTATTAAAGTTCACTAGTCACAACAAAAGTTGGCATATGACATTTTGTTCACGCAAATTAAAATAATATTTTTAATTTTTTTATAAAAATTATAGAGATTTCATCGTCCACATGAAACAAATATGCGATCAAAAACAAGTGAAATATACGAATGAGCTAACTTTTTTCTACAACTTATAATTAGGAAAACAATAGTCTTCCAATCAAACATCCCATGTGTCTTACTGGCTTCCAATCAAATGGGAAGACTAGCAATGATGAATTTATTAACCCAAGGCTTTAATGCCATTACTTTTTCGATTGCGTCATCACCATATTCTTTAGGGTGACCCATATAAATGCAAAAATTTTGGTGGATGAAATAAAGATTGGAGCATGAAAAGTGAAAATCGTCACCTAACTCATTTATTGCTATTATTATTCATTTATGGCTACTCTGTTTATATATATATATATATATATATATATATATATATATATAAATCAAATCAAATCAAATCTTCAACCCATTCGGTGAATCCTATTAGAAAGGATACATCCATCCGTGTAATAAACTTGTGTTCGACTCCGCCAACTTAATTTATAAGAGCATCTCCAATGGAGCTGCCATTTGCCCTGCCAAAGCCAAAAATGGCAGTTTGGATCCAAAAAACATGCTCCTACGCAGCTGCCATTGTAAATGCCAAATTTGGCTTTGGTAGCCCAAGCTGCCAAATTTGGCTTTGAGAATGGCAACTGCTATTCTTGCCACATCATACTTCCCACCAATCCAACTACCCAACAACCAAAATGACAAATTACCCCCAAGATACACATGTGTTTGGCAGCCAAGAAAATTCAAGAAAAAAATCAAAATAAATCAATTAATTTAATCAACACAGAAACATGAAACACAATCCACAAGATGAAGTTCAAATCATTCACACAACAAAATCAATCAAAACAGAGGGTAAATTTGAACTCACGGGATTTGGATTTTCCGAGAAAATTTGTGCGTCACTTTCCCGAGAAACAAACAAACCCTAACTCCCCATAGACCCCGTGATCCTTGACACGCGTTCTCTTCAATCGGTGCTGATCAAACCCTTGATGCGAGGTTGCAGAGATTCACTGCCATTGAGGGCGAGTGAGATTTTGCCATGTGAGGGAATCTCTGCAATTGTAGAGAGAGGGTTGCAGAGACGTGGGTAGGGTTGCAGAGAGGGAGAGCTTTGTGGGCTATGGGAGAGTGGTTGTTGAGAGTGAGAGAGATGGGTTGCAGGGGAGGGTCTGTCGAATCGGAGACTGGTAGATGAGGTGCGAGTGAGAGAGATGTCGGTGGTGAGGGAATCTCTGGCACAACTGAACCAGCAGAGAGAGGTTTGCAGGGGAGGGTTGCAGGGGAGGGAGAGGGCTGCCATTGGAGCTGCTCTTTGATGATCGCGATTGAGATGAAGGGGGGGTAGGGTGTATGCAGAGTGGGAGGGGAATCTCGTCTTTATGGGAGATATTTTGGGTTTTAATTATTTATTTTTTTTTTTCATATTTTTTTAAAATATTTTTATACTTTTGTGTGAGAGATCTTTTTTTTTTTTTTTAAAAAAAAATTTTTAATTTTTTTTTTTTTTTTTTTGTTTTACATGACAAAAATTGCCAAGTTTCTTTATGGCAGTCAAACTGAATTTTTTCAAAATGGCAGTCAAACTGCATTTTTTCTTGGGTTCTATACCAATAGGCCCTTGGTACAAGAGTGCTATACCAATAAGCCCCTGCCTTTTTTGATGATACTTGTATCTGTGAAAGTTGATTAAAATGGACAAAAATACCCTTTCATTAACAGGATATTATCCAATATTATCCACTATTATCAGATAATCAACTTAACAGAATATTATCCAATATTATCTCCATGAATCAAGGAATATTTCAAATATTGAAATTCATTTACAAAGGAAAGTCCATCCTAATCAACTTCCTTAAAATTAAGGACTTATATCAAAATAAAATTAAGGGACTATTTCAAATATTGTGACTCTAGCTATGATAATCTTTTGTATAAACCCTTCACTATACGAACATGATCCCAACAAGATATATCTAAATCTCATTTTATTTTTACAAAGATACTAGTATATCTGTACAATCATAGTCCATAAAAAAGAGAGAGTCATGACTCTCTACCCATAAAACGCCCTCTCAATGTAAGACCTCATAAACCAAAAAATGATAAAACATATTACCAGAGAGTCATGACTCAATTATCACAGCCCATATAAATTTGATCTTTAAACAAAACAAAAAGGAAAAAAAAAAAATTAGAGAGATACACGCCTTGGTAATATGACTCTATGGTAATATGTTCACATGTACATGATTGAGTCATGACTCTCTGGTAATATGTTCTAACATTTTTTGGTTTAGGAGGTCTTACATTGAGAGGATGTTTTATAGGTAGAGAGTCGTGACTCTCTCTTTTTTATGGACTACGATTTTACAGAGATACTAGTATCTCTGTAAAAATAAAACTTTCATACACAACGGTGGCTTCAAGAAAGATGTGCCGTTTTTGCAGGACGTAGTCGTAATGGAAGGAGTAGCTCACTTCATCAACCAAGAAAAAGCCGATGAAATCAGTGACCATATCTATGAATTCATCCAGAAGTTCTAATCTGCACTTTGATATCTCATCGTGACATGTTCCTGTAAGTTAAAACTAGTTCATGGACATCTTCCGAATAAGGAAAGGTTTTGTGAGGAATAATGAGATGAAGAGAATGTTTTCCCAATGGTTTCCATATATATATATATATATATATATATATAGAGAGAGAGAGAGAGAGAGAGAGTGAGTGCTTACTGCCTAGTCAGTCCTCCACCATACTCCTGCACCTATAAAAGATGCTTTCACCGGATGAGTTACTTTTTAGGAAGGAGAGGGGCGTACTAGGATTGCTCTTCTGGAATGGAATCTTTAGGAAAGGAAATATAATATAGACATTGGTATAGAACACGAGAAAGCTCAAGAGCCATAGATGATAGAGGGGTTAACGGAGGAGAGGGAGCTCAGCACCATCCAATCCGTGCAAAAGGATTTCAAATTCAAAGATAATGATACGTTTAAATGCATTTAAGATATAAATCATATAGGTTAGTTTCCTACAATTTAGGACATTAAATATGAAAATAGTTAAATAATTAAATCATAACTGAATATGTGAAGAGGGTATATTAGACAATTTATTGACATGGGTTGACTTTAAATTTGACTTAGAGGGGCCTATTGGTATAGGATCTTATGATTTGGACTTGATGATAATAAAAACTGTTTTCAGGGTCCTATTGATCATTTTCCCTTTTTTCTTTATGTCATTCAAACTGCATTTCATCCTACTAAAGAGACTGCAGTGTTTCGTGAGTGTTTCAACAAAGCAATTACAAATTTTTTATTCTTTCTGACAAACTAATTTAGCACTTCACCTCTTCTATGTAATATAAGACGGACTCGTCCAAATACAATTGAAGAACACATTCTAAACAACTCTTCTACTCTTCAACTCTTCTAAACAAGATACACATTCAGTGTGAAGAACGGGAAGCAGCATGGGTGAACCTTCACATACACGCCGGGGCAAAAATTGGACGAAAGTTGAAGATATTGCATTATGTAAAGCATACTTAAGTGTATCTCAAGACCCTATTATAGGCACCAACCAACCGTCTGCGGATTTTTGGGGGCGTATTTTTTCTACTTATTGCGACCTCATCGAAAACAATGGGGTGCGGTCTCAAGTATCTTGTGCTTCACGTTGGCTTAACATAAAGCATCCATGCTCCAAATTTCACGGGCACTTAACACAAATACAAAATACATACAAAAGTGGGGAGAACATACCCGATATGGTATTTATTTTTAATGTGCTATTTTTTTTAATTAATTTTTTAATTGCTTGTTTGTTTGTTTATTTTTAATAATATATATATATTTTTTTATTTTGTAGTACAATAGAGCAAAAGAATTGTATGCAAGTGTCGAGAAGAAACCATTTATTGTTGACCATTGTTGGAAAATTTTGGAAAATACCATTAAGTGGGTTGATGTGAGCACTGCGGGCACAACTATTTCTCACTCAAACAGACACTGACTCGAACATTCCATCCCCACTTAATTCCCCAATTCTTGGCACAACTATTTCTCTTGATTCTGACCATGATGCTGAGATAAGCGTTTCTTCACCTAAAAAACGCCCAAGCGGACGAAAAGCTGAGAAAGTGAGAAAATGGAAGTCCAAATTAACTGGGATTGAGGGAAATCGTTTTTGTAATTTGATGGAGGACTTTAACAAACAATCATTATCATTATCACTTGATACTGGGAAAGTCCAATTGCAAGAACGGAGAATTAAGGCTCTTGAGGATGCGAATAAAAACAATAAGGAAAAGAATATAATCGAGAAGGAAGTGAGTGAGACAGCAAAAAGAAGGGAAGAGAGAGAAATTATGATGATGAATTTGGATGGCATGGATACTAATACGAGGCTTTACTGGGAAATGCTTAAAGATGAAGTGTTTGCGAGACAGCTAGCTCGTAATGAACAGTCCTGTTATAAAAAATGAGTTATTATGAATTTTATTACAAATGCTTATATTAATGTAATGGGTGGATGCGACTTTAATTAATTTTAATGTTATGTATTTATTTGGGATTTACTTATATATTTATAATTTATAACATTTATCATTTTTTTTTAATTGTTTAAATGAAATATAACTTTAAATATGCATTCATAAACTTAAAATTGATACAATAACATAGTGCGTTCATTCCAAACAACAAAAGCTTTAATTGTATGACCCCCTACCACGACGAGCCCATACGTGTTCAATCAAATCATTTCTAAGCATATGATGCATCCTAGAAGACCGAAGCATATGATGGCGAGCCATAAATTCGTTGAACTGTGGTGTCATTTCCCGTGAGATTTCAGATGATGATTCTGCAATATGTGCTGGTATGTCATATTCATAATCAAGGGACTCATCTCGCTCATCTTCTATTATCATATTGTGCAATATAATACAGGTCTTCATAATGTTATGAAGATCATCACGAGACCAAGATCGTGTCGGTCCACGAACTATTGCAAAACGAGCTTGAAGAACACCAAATGCTCTTTCCACGTCTTTTCTATATGCTTCTTGCATTCCATTAAATTCCCTTTTATTTTCTTCATGAGCATGAGAAATTGATTGGACAATGGTTGCCCACTTAGGATAAATGCCATCAGCAAGATAATATCTCATGTTGTACTGGTGGTTATTAATGGTAAAATTGGCAGGTGGTGCACGTCCTTCTGTAATACCTGAAAATAAAGGAGAATGGTCAAGAACGTTAATGTCGTTGTGAGAACCAGGCATACCGAAAAATGCGTGCCATATCCATAAGTCGTGGGAGGTCACTGCCTCGAGCACAATAGATGGCTTATGTATATGGCTGGTGTAGGCTCCATGCCACGCAGTTGGACAATTCTTCCACACCCAGTGCATGCAATCTAGACTTCCCAACATTCTAGGAAATCCACGTTCCTCCCCCTTACGCAAGAGTCTTGCAATGTCAGCTTCATTTGGATATCTCAAATAATTTGAGCCATACACTGCAATAATCGCATAACAAAATCTTTGTAATGACTCTGTTATAGTGGTCTCGCCCATTCTTATGTATTCGTCTATGGCATCGGCACCAACTCCATATGCGAGCATCCGTAAAGACGCCGTCATCTTCTGCAAACCGCTACAGCCAGGAATGCCAAGAGCATCCATTCTCTGCACAAAATAATTGTCATAATTTTGAATATCATTCAAAATCCTAAGAAATAATGTTCGATGCATGCGAAAACGTCGTCTAAATAAGTTGTCTGGATAGACAGGATTTTCGGAAAAATAATCATTGAATAGTTGTCGGTTGCCCGATGCTCTATCACTATTGATTCGACGTCGACCACTTGAAGAACCACCGTGAGTACCTTCTTCATTGTTGAAATTTTGATATTCTGCACAGATAAGCACAAAGGTTCTTCTCCTCTGTTCATCATTAGAATCAGATTGCCCAAACTCGTCTTATAAGACTTCATCAAAAATGTCTTTGCTCATTGTGTTGTAAAAAGTGGTGTGATAGGAATTGAGGATAGAGAAGTAGATATGTGGAGAGATGGAGATGGTGTGAGTGATGAGAAGCTGAAGGGTGATATTTATAGAGTTTGATGGGAGAATAGTAGATGGGAGGAGACTGGTATATGGGAGACTAGTAGATGGGAGAAGACTGGTAGATGGGAGACTGGTAGGTGGGAGACTGGTAGATGGGAGACTGGTAGATGGGAGGAGACTAGTAGATGGGAGACTGGTAGATGGGAATGTCGTTGCTCATCTTGCATCAGTTGCTCTCTTGTAGATCCACTTGCAGTGAAAATTAAGGAAAACTGACCGTTAGATTAGATACTCCTATAATATATGTCATGCATGCCAAAAAACACGGTGATCCTACGGTTGGATTATGAGAAACTGTCTCCTAAAAAATGATAACATTTGTAAGAACAAAAAAGACACGGTTTATCAAAGTTTTATTTTTCAAAAAATAGCCGTTGGATTACTCTGATTTTTGGTAGACATGACATACATTATAGGAGTACCAAAACCAACGGACAGTTTTTCAAAATTTTTACTGTGAGTGGCTCAACTAATTTAAATTCAAAATTTAAATTGCAAAATGGCACTAATATAAATTTACTGTATTATTAAATTCCTTCAATTAAAATTAATCAATGATAAATTATAATTATAATAGTAGTATTTTAGATAATTTTATTGCAAAAATAAAATTTTAAAATATTAAATTATTAATATTAAGATACGAAAATAATTAATTATTTTCAAATATGAATTTTTTTCATTACGACGATTAAAATAAGTTTTAATATGTTATTGTAAATAAATTTTGAAAAGTAGTTGGAAGTTAGTTGGAGCATAGGGGTAAATATGTCAAAAAGATGGAAAGTGCCAAAATTTGGCATTTGTGCATTGGAGGACCTTAGTGCCAAATTTGAAATTTGGCATTTGAAAATGCCAAATAGGGTGCCAAATTTGGCTTTGGCATTTGAAATTTGGCATATGCATTGGAGATGCTTTAACATCTCACAACAAAAAGAATCATCTGTTTTTGTTATTTTATTTTCCAAGATACTTTTCATGGTCTCATGTGATTTTAATTATTTTGTATATTTTTTTTTTAATAAACTCATGATCAGAAATGAGAGTAAAAATTTAAAATAGAGCCCCAAATGAACATGCAAAAAATTTGAAAAAAGAAAAAAAAAATGAACAAAAAAATGCTGGATTCAAAAGATTTAAATCCAGGGTGTAGAGACCAACTTATGGGGTTTCAATATCCCTTCCCATATGTTAGGGCATCTCCAATGCTGGATTCAAAAGGAGGTGCAAATTCATTTTTCTCATCCAGATACTAAAAAAGGGTGCTCCAATGGTGAATTTAAAACTTGATGCAAAATGAATGGGGTTCATAACTTGATCCAAATTTGGATCCAGTTTTGTATGGATCCATTTTTCTCCATGACACATAAAAACGTATGAAAACTTATATTTAATTTAGGAAAAATAAATAAATCTAAATAATTATACATTTCACTGGAACATATCCGTACAAATAATTGATACATGTCACCATTGAAATTGGTCTGAATGGATTAGAACCATTTTTTTCCATTTTTTTTTTTTTCAAAAAGCAACCTCAAGATGCAAAGCATTTTTATAATCTTTTTTAAATTATGTAATATTTATTGGAATATATCTGTTAAAATAAGACCATTGGAATATGTCCGTTAAATATAACCGTTGAAAAAAATTAATTGTTTAAGTTAATTTTTAAAAAATAATAAAATATTTTATGGTTAGCTAAAATATAATCCAATGGTTATATTTTAGCTAAACTTTTGAAAATATTTTTTTTTCTATTAAAAAAAAAAAAAAAATGAACAAAGACAGCTTAATTAAGAATGTTATAATAAGTATAATCAACATATTAATTAATTAATGGGACAAGATCGAATGAGGATAATGATGCCGACCACAAACTTTAATTTGTAGAAATCAATTTTGATGGCGATGCAATCAAAGGCGACAATATTTGAGGATTTTAGTGATGAATTGATGGGTACAACATTTAACGTACATTTCATGGTCTCATGTGATTTGAATTATTTTTTTGTCTATTGTATATAGTTTTTGTTAATATATTCATTTTGTTGAATGGAGAAATTAAAAATGATAGCAATATTCATGATCAGAGTGAGAGTAAAAATTTAAAATAGAGCCCTAAATGAACATGCCAAAAATTTGAAAAAAGAAAAAAAAAAAAAAAAAAAAAATGGAACATATCACAATTTTGCAAAAAAATAAAAGAAAAAAAAAATACAAAAGCTTAAAAAAAGACTAAAATTTAATCAAGTTGTATACTTATATGAGAGTGGTGATTAAAGGGCCGCATTGGGTTTAGATGGAATAGGGATGGAGAAGAAAATAAGGAGAGGGAGGATATGTAAGGTTTAAAAGAGGAGGTTTTTTTAATTTAATATGTTTTTAATGGTAAATTTGCTCATGGGTTTCTTAGAAGAGTGAAATCAAGGGTGTAGAGACCAACTTATAGGGTTTCAATATCCCTTTCCATATGTTAGGGTATCTTCAATGCTAGATTCAAAAGAGGAAGCAAATTCATTTTTCCCATCCAGATACAAAAAAATGGTGCTCCAATGGTGAATTTAAAACTAGATGCAAAATGAATGGAATGCAAAATTTGAACCAAATTTGGATCCTGTTTTGTAGGATTCATTTTTCTCCAGAATACATAAAACTATAAAAGCCTATGAAAACCTTTGTTTAATTCAAAGGGAAGAACCAAAAATGAATCTACCACCACTAAAATATTTAAATCCAAATAATTATACACTTCACCATAACATATCCATTTCCACCATTGAAATGGCTCTTAAAGGATTAGAACGGTTAGAAGCTGCCCCAACTTGATATATTGCCAACTCAACTCTGACAATAGAAGCCTGAGGCCTTCATTTTAAAGCATAATTCATTGTTGGGTATTGCGAGACAGATGGCCAAAATGATGGTCCCTCTAGCAACCCCACGTGGACGATGGATGCCATTCCTGGCCGCAGCAAACTAGCCTAAGAGTCCCCTTCACTTGGGTTGGGCTCTTCCTTAATGGGTTTCTTTATTTGGTGGACCCCATATACTTGATATCAAAACTATCCACTTGCTCTAGTTAATAACTAGGGGCAGTGGATAGTTAAATTGGATTGGATATGGGTAACCCATGGATGTCCATTGGGTACCCAACAAATTAAATTTTTTATATAATTTTTGTTCTCAAGTTTGGGACATATATCCATTTAATTGCCATGTCTTAACTCATGCCCATATATCATGGGTCGACCCGACTCACCAACCCATATATCATGGGTCGACCCTTTTTTTTTCCGCATATACACGCCAACAAAAAAACTTAAAATAAAATAAAATTACTGCATTTAACAACAAAATTTAAAATGTCATATATATATATATATATATATCTTGACACATGCCCATATATCATGGGTCGAACCGACCCGCCAACCCATATATCATGGGTCGGCCCATTCTTTTTTTTTTTTCCCCCCGCTTATACACGCCAACAAAAAAACTCAAAATAAAATAAAATTTAACATGTCATATATATATACAAAATTTAACATGTCATATATATCTTGACCCATGCCCATATATCATGGGTCGACCTGACCCACCAACCCATATATCATGGGTCAACCCATTCGTTTTTTTTTTTTGAAAAAAAAAAACGCATGTACACACCAACAAAATAAAATAAAATTGCCGCATTTAACAACAAAATTTAACATGTCATATTTAAATTTTCAACTAAAACTGCTTTCTTACAGTTATTCAAAATGTCACAATTTTGTAATCAAATTTTTCAAAAACCAACTGTTGGATCATCCTGATTTTTGGTAGGCATGACATTCATAAGATGAGTATTTTATCCAACGGTCGATTTTTTAAAATATATTTTGCAACTGACCCTACAGAAGCGTAAAATACCAAAATATATAAAACTGAAGGTTTTTTGACATAAGGGCACACGATTCTCTTTTTGGCTAAATGTTATATATTTTCACAATGACACTTTTCAAAAAACCAACCGTCGGATCACTGTGAGTTTTTGCAAGCAGGATATACAGAAGAGGGACATCTAATCCAACGGTCAGTTTTACGAACTGTCATGCTTGCAAAAACTTACAGTGATGCCACTCTTTTGTATGTCATGCTTGCAGAAACTCACAGTGATCTGACGGTTGGTTTTTGAAAAAACTGATTACAAAATTGTGACATTTTGAATAACTGTATGAACGCAGTTTTTGTTGAGAATTTAAATATGACATGTTAAATTTTGTTGTTAAATGCGGCAATTTTATTTTATTTTGTTGGCGTGTATATGCGTTTAAAAATAAAAAATAAAAAGGTCGGGCGGGTCGGTTCGACCCAAGATATGTGGGCTGACATGCCGGGTTTGACCCATGATATATGGGCATGGGTCAAGATATATATGACATGTTAAATTTTGTTGTTAAATGCGGCAATTTTATTTTATTTTGAGTTTTTTTGTTGGCGTGTATATGCAGGAAAAAGATTATTTAAAAAAAAAATCGATCTATGATATATGGGTTGGTTGGTGGGTCAGGTCGACCCATGATATATGGGCATAGGTCTAAATGGGTCAAGACATTGTACTAGTTAAATGGATCATAAATGAGTCATGTACATTTTATGGCCCAACCCATTAAGACCCAATCCAAACCCACCCATTTGCCACCCCTACTAGTTATGGTGGATTCCCTCAAAAGATGGGATGTTTTGGTTGAGAATACCTTGAATTCTTTTATATGAAAGAAAAAAAAAATATATTTTTTATTCCTTCAATTTGACACATTTTTTTCTCTTTGTTCCCTTAAATTATATATAAATAAATAAATAATAATATCACATTGGTCTAAGTGTTTTTTATTTGCAAAAAAACATATTTCAAGTTCAAAATAACATCCAAAATTGTCACAATTTTTCTCAGTAACATTTTTAAAAAACCGACTGTTGGATCACTATAATATTTTGCAGACATGACATGCATAAGTACAGTATCTGATCAAATGGTCAATTTTTCAAAATATTCATCACCCAATGATTTATAGTCTTTCATGTGGATATAACTTATATCCACATATGTAGATTTGATCATTACTCTCTCTCTCTCTCTTTGTATAAATAAGCATTTTGTTATCGATTTCACTCATTTTCTTAGTTGGTATTACTAGAAGGGTACCTTATGGTAAAAATATATATAAGAGAAT
>JAESVK010060368.1:0-18500 GCA_017140935.1 Hamamelis virginiana
TATATTCACTTTTGTACCCTGGCTGCTTCCCATTTCAAAATATTCAAACCAAACCCAAAAGTCAAGTGAACAGTTGTAAGATACTCTCAACATCTTTCTTTTATATAGATATATCTAGAAAATCAGGCATATGAGCTTTAGACCAAGTATTTATATTGTGTATATATAAACAGTTATCACTATATGCCCTTATCAAGTGTTTCCATAAAACCTGCATTTGGAAAGCCTGTTCCCCAGTTTTATATACATATACACATAATACCCAGTTCTAAGTAGTTTGCCAGGAAATATAGACAAGTTCTCAAAACGTTTCATTTCTGTGCCTTAGTTCTCATTTCATAAACATGACACACAATTCCATAGTCTTTAAACTAGTACATTCCATGTATCTATTTAACAAGCTGATAATCCGTAAGGTTCTCAAACATTTGTAAGTTATACCATTCTCAAAATGTGTTTAACATCTATGTTCATGTAGTTCTCAAAAACAGTTGTAAAACAGACATATTATCATTACAGTAAGAGGTTACTTATCCCTACCTCAATGCAACGGTATTTCCAACCCTTTGCGGCTCCACGAGCCTCCCCAATGCAATGCTTATGCACCAATGCAAGTGGTCCTCCAAAGGACCCAAATCAAATCTGAGAAACAGACAATAATGCAAGCAAGAAGGATCAAAAGAAAGCGCAAGCATCCACAGCTTCAAAGTAAAGCAATACGACTCTCAAAACTGCTCATTCGCAACCCTATGGGTCAAAACCCCAAAATGCCACAACAAAAGACTCAAAACTTCCAAGACATGCTCCCAAGTGTGTCAAGCTACCACACATTGAATTCCATGGCCAAAAGAAAAGTAAAAATGAAGAAACAGGCCAAAGAAGACAAAGTGTGCACATGAGGAGTAAATCTGGTATTTACCAAAATAACTCTCTTTCCAAAAATAATTTGATCTTGACCACCAAAATCAAAAACTAGGCTTCATAAGCTTTTCGTGCATATAAAGAACGTCAAAAACGGATATCAAAAGAGAAAGTTATGGGTAAAACAAGTTTGGAGAGAAAACAAAGGAAAAAGGCATATAAAACCACCATTACCGATAATGCTCTTGGTAATTATCGGTAATGTGCTTCCCTGTTGCACTGAACCGATTTGCTACAACACAAATCCGCCATTTTAAAGCTTCAAAGCTTCTCCAAACTTCAAATTTGCAATCCAATACCTTAACCCAACTTACAAACATGTTCAAAATCATATAATAAGTCATTTAAACTCAAAATTATAAACTAAAACACTTATGTATGAAATATATCATCTTTTTGAAAATCCAAAACAAGTTTCAAAGCTTGAATTCAAGTAGTCGTGGTTGCTGTTTACTAACTCCCAAAATTACAGACCTTCAAAACTTATAAAATGAACTTCATAATACAAATTACTTCATATGGGTTAGACATAAGATTTACTAAGATTTTACAATCTTTGGAAGTTTAAAAACCCATGGTTTTCTTCCTTGAAAAACATATGCAGCATCCCAGTTTTTGAACTTGGATCAAAACCAGCTATGACTGAAAGTTTACTTCCCAGCAAACTTAAAATAAATGACAAACCTCTTTTAAAAATCAAGTTTGAGAAGAAACCCTCGGTGACATAAAAGTTCAAAGTTTAGAGCTTAAATTCCAAACTTATGTATCTCATAAAACCCACATGAAACCTCCATACACAGCCGAGATTATTTTCTCGCTACCCAAACACCCAAAACAGCACAAACAAAGAGAATATTCATGAATGAAACTAACCGGGATCTTTACTCATAACCAAGAACCTAAGATTTGTATTTAAAACACCACTAAACTGATCGAGCATGGAAAAATGGGGAATTCGGACATGCGTGAGGTTACCAAGAACTCAAATCTTTGCAAACACATCAACTAAACACAAATCCATATCTTTAAATCCCAAATCTGAACATGCAACAAAAGTAAAAGAGGTTCGGACATGCATGCTTCTTTTGAAACCCAGAATTTACCAAATTTCTTCTCACATACGTATTCAGAATTTAAAATTGATTTTTAAATACCAAAGACATGAGTTTCAAACTGAGCTTTGATACCAAAATTCCCCAAAACTGGAAAATGCAGAGAATGAAAGGAAGAAAAGAGCATGAAGCATGTAGATATAAAATTACATAACCCAAACTCAAGCTCAATCTCGAGCAGCTATGGCTGCTACTCGCGGCACTTCAACACAGACATTTGAAACTACCAAAACTCAAATCCAAGCTTAAATTCAAAGGGTCATGGTTGAAATTAAACATTACCCCAAATCACAACTTAAAGAAAACTTAAGTTTAATCACCTAAAATTTGACATGCACAAACCCAGATTTCCCAAAACCAAACCCATGCCTATCCGATTTTTTTATATGAAACTCTATAGTTGAAATCAGTTTTGATAAATACCCACCATGATTTTATTTTAGAGATCAAGTCTTGAAAATCATGAACCACCCAATTAAATCCACATGCATGACCCGAAAACCCCAAATCAGATAAATGAAAAAAGGAAAGGAGAAGAAGAAGAAAGGAAATCAAAACAACCAACACAAGCTTACCTCTTGATCGGCAGAAATGGAGGTCCGGTGACTACTCCGGCGGCGGCTCCGGCGGGACATGGTGGCGGCACCACCTTCACGGCAATCCCCACTCTCGGCTCTCCCTCTCTCTCTCGGGCTCACCTCTCACTGCTCCTCTTCTCAAGTTTTGAAATGGGTTTTTATAAAAACTTAAAAGAACAAGAAGGGCCGTGTTTGGCTTTAGAAAAAGAACTATGGGGACACGGCTGGCATTAAAATTTTCTAATGTTTATCAATTTCATTTTTATTTTTATTTTTTTTGTAAAACTTTCCTTAATTTACATAAGCACCCCAACTTAAATGTTATTTATAAATAAATTTCCTTAGTTTCCCAAAACTTTAGTTAAAAGTACATAAATAAGGTTTTTTTTTTTTTTTTGGGTTATCACAAAAATAAAATATTTTTATGGTTTCCTTATTCCTTAAAAATAAGGTGGCGACTCCTTTGTTTGATTTCTAAACCCCCCTAATCACATCGTCCGGTGATAATGTGGACACCTAAGCCCCGCCACGAGGCTGGTCCACACATCCCTGGCACATAGGTAGAATATTATGTAACTAACAGTCCAAATGTAACAGTCTACAAACATATCTACCTATTTCTCTGAACCAGTGCTCAGAACACAGCCAGTCCTAGCACCAAAGGAAAAGAATTCTGACTTGCTGAACCAGTTACGCTTTCTTGGGAATCTGCTTCATAAAAGCAGGGGTGAGCTTCCACTAGCTCAGTAGAAATACTATTCTTAACTAACAATGATAACATTGATGCATAAATCAAAATGGTTCAAATTTCACAATCATCAAGTATATGCGGTTCAATAATCATACAAATATCCACAGGTAATATATCAGAGTTTCACAAATACAAATATCATTTATGCTCATGATTCATTTATAATATGTTCCATATGAAATAGGAGTATTCTCTGACTCTTTCCCATTCATCATAACCACAACCGATAGAGGAGTATTCTCTGACTCTATCCAAAACGTCATAACCCATATCCTATAGAGGAGTATTCTCTGACTCTATCCATATCATCATGATAACAACTGACAGAGGAGTATTCTCTGACTCTGTCTCAAACATATCCACATATATAATCCACATGACATAAAATAGATAAATCATGGCATCATGTCAATATATCACAATCACATGGCATACTTGCACATCCTAACCGCATAACATTTCATATAAAGAAAAGAGAAGTTATGCATCAAGGCTTTATAAATGGTTTTCAGGTTCATCATCACAAGTTTAGTTTTAAATCAAATCTATCATCAGTATTAGTAAGAATATGTGTATCCCTACCTCAAAAGTTAAGTCTCCAACCGAATCTTACAAATAAATGTAAGCTACGATGCATAATGATCTTCCCATGGGTTCCCCATATCTGAAATGAAAAGTAAGAAACATGCTCATAACACTTACAAAGAGTCAAATGAACTAGGTGAGAAAAGGAAAGGAAAAAAAAAGAGCCACCTATCGATAGACTATCTATCTATAGATAGGAAGGTCTATCGATAGACAAATCTTCGCTATCGATAGAACATTTCGAAGACTAAAAGTTGAGAGGTCAGTGAGCATCTTCTATCGATAGATGTTCTACATCTATCGATAGAGATTACGAAGATCGCATGCCCGCAAGCTGCACGACACCCATTCTACCAAAAACTTATCATTCCCACATTTTACTCAAAATCCAAACACAAAAACGTAGGTCTACTACACATGAGCTCATTTCTACCAAAATCCACAAAAATAACAAAGATCCAACGGTACGATTTGAGAAACTACAAGGTTTTAGGTATAAAACCCACATAACCCAAAAACAACACATATACTCAAAATACCCACATATTCTCAACAAAACCCCTCAAACCATACTCATGGTAACCCGATCCAACATTCCCAACCAACCATTCCTCAAATATACAAGTTTCATAAACAAACCCATAAATGAGCTTCAAGGAAAACGGAAATGGGAGGGGAAGAAGAAGAAAGAAACTAAAGAAATACTCATGCCTACCTCGATCCGACGAATCGGCGGCGTCAAACTCCACGTGAGCCGCTACACCTTCTTCTCTCTCTCCCGACCTTAGCTCTCTCTCTCGGCTCCCTCTCCTTGCCTCTGCCGAAATGGAGAATGAAAATGGGGGTTTGGCTTAAAAATATGCTTAATGGAAATCTTGTAAATAAATCAAAGTTGTTGTTGTTTTTTTTTTTTTTTTTTTGCAAAAAACATTAAAATAATGTTTGAAAAACTTTGGTTTTCACAAGTTTGAATCCTTTAGGAATGATCCAAGGGCTCTAAACCAACCTTCCAAGGTGTTAGAGTCCATCCCAAAGTCCCCAAGGCTGAATTGGACACATGGCAAGTACTAGAAGAGTCCAAGTACTAGAAGAGTCTTGACTGAGAAAAAACACTGAAAATAGGCAAAATTGGGCTTTTCGGGTCCGTTTTAAGTCCAAATTCGACGATTCAAGCGCCGAAACGATCGTGATTTGATTCTCCATGTTTTAATAAGTGTTTGAAGTGAAAATGTATTAACCGAGGTCAAAGTTTTAGGACAAAGTCGACCGATTAGCTATTTAGGGCCTGACGGGCCCAAATTAGGGTTTTGAATCTGCTAACCAATTGCTTTTAAAATCATTTCTTCTTCTCGAAACAAGTTTTAAAACATTTTAACAAAGTTTTTTGAAGCCTTTGAAGGCTTTGTTTTGATAAAAAGATCGAATCCCGGTCATTTTCATCATAACCACAACCGATAGAGGAGTATTCTCTGACTCTATCCAAACCATCATAATCACAACCGATAGAGGAGTATACTCTGACTCTATCCAAAACATCATAATATCAACTGATAGAGGAGTATTCTCTTACTCTGTCTCAAACATATCCACACATATAATCCACATGACATAAAATAGATAAATCATGGCATCATGTCAATATATCAAAATCACATGGCATACTTTAACATTCTAACCGCATAACATTTCATATAAAGAAAAGATGAACTATGCATCAAGGCTTTATAAATGGTTTCAGGTTCATCATCACAAGTTTAGTTTTAATTCAAATCTATCATCAGTATTAGTAATAATATGTGTATCCCTACCTCAAAAGTTAAGTCTCTAACCGAAACTTACAAATAAATATAAGCTATGATGCATAATGATCTTCCCATGGGTTCCCCATATTTGAAATGAAAATTAAGAAACATTCTCATAACACTTACAAAGAGTCAAATGAACTAGGTGAGAAAAAGGAAAGGAAAAAGGGCCATCTATCGATAGACTCTCTATCTATCGATAGGAAGGTCTATCGATAGACAAATCTTCGCTATCGATAGAACATTTCGAAGTCCAACAATTATGTGGTCAGTGAGCATCTTCTATCGATAGGTGTTCTACATCTATCGATAGAGATTGTGCAGATCGCAAACCCGCGAGCAGCAAAACACCCATTCTACCAAAAACTCATCATTCCCACATTTTACTCAAAATCCAAACACAAAAACGTAAGTCTACTACACATTAGCCCATTTCTACCAAAATCCACAAAAATAACAAAGATCCAACGGTACGATTTGAGAAACCACAAGGTTTTAGGTATAAAATCCACATAACCCCAAAACAACACATATACTCAAAATACCCACATATTCTCAACAAAACCCTTCAAACCATACTCATGGTAACCCGATCCAACATTCCCAACCAACCACTCCTCATAAATCCAAACTTCCACATCAAACCCACAAACTGGGTTTTTGAAAACTAAGACAAGAAGAGTAGGAGAAGAAGAAACTAAAGAGGGCCAACGAACTTACCTAGTTCCGGCGAAACGGCGTCGAAGAACTCCACGTGAGCCACTCCCTTTCTTCCCTCTCTTCCCCGGCCTTAGCTCTCTCTCGAGTCTCCCCTTTGGCTGCTGAAAATGAGGAGAATGAATGGGGTGTTTGGTTTATTTAAAATGCCTAATGGCAATTTTGTAAATACGAGTTTTTTTTTTTTTTTTTTGCAAAACTCAATAAAATAAAGGTTTTAGAACTTGGGTTTTCACAAAAATAGTATAGATAATACTAGATAATAGATAATAAGAATCAAAAAAGAATCAAAAAATCCTAAAGACCTTAGGAGACACAAAGTCATCCTAAGATTGGACTTGCGCCCTATTGACTGCCTACGTACCTTACCAATTTCTTGATAAGAATCAAAGTCCACGTAGTTCGATTACTTAGGATTCTCCTATTGTAATGAACTATACCTTTAAAGATATTCTACCTTATCTAAGACTCTATCTTCGAGAGTTTATTTTTATTCAAAACACTTCATTTATTCAAAATGGGAATTTCATCCCAAAAAAGTTCTTTTATTGAGAGAATTTCTTCGAAGATAGACTCCTAAACAATCTATAATCCTTAATTGGATGCAGTTTTTACAACAAAGGAAAATCCTAAGTGGAGCCAAGTGGCTCCCTAACCTAAAAAGTCCCTAACTACACCCTAAGTTAATCTAAACAACCTAAAATACTAAATAATGCATGCTGGAATTTATAGGAAAATACACTAAATATGCAATAGAGAACATAGATAATGCATGAAAAATGTCCTAAATGCAATCTAAGTTATCTATGTGAACCTAGGCATGTTTCTACGTTAGTTTGAGTCATAAAAATGACTTTTAATATATTTTAAAGTCACTTTTAAACCTTGGACAGATTTAAAGGTGATTCTAAAATGAATTAGAACTCAAAAATAATGAATAGAAAGATGTATAAATGATCTAAATCTATTATGCAGCCTACTATGATATACCAAAAATATCATGCATCATGCTTAAAAGACACCTATTTTAACATAAGGGAAGGGACTTACCTTAGCTCGTTCCCTCGACCATAATTCATATGATATCTCAAGCATTAAACATAAAAAAAAATGGTATAAACAAACCTAAACATGTTCCTATTAACCTATACTAATTTAGCATATTCAAAACAAACAAACTAGACTTGAATAAAAACCATAAATGCAAAATATCTATATGCTAACCTATATGCAACTAATCCTAACTTTTGAATACCCAACTTAGGTACTCATCCCTAACATAGTAATGGCCATAGAAGGAGAATAAAAAAGAAGAAGAAGAAGAAAAAGAAGAAAGAGAAGAAGAAGAAGAAGAAGAAGAAGAAGAAGAAGAAGAGTGCAAACTCAAAAAAATAACAATGACTAATTATACTAACCTTTCTTTGGCCTTCTTCACCTTTGCTTCTAGCATTTTCTTCAAACTCCAAGGACTCCAAGGACTTCAAAGATGCAACTTAAGTTGCTTAGGGGGTTGGTGTAATGCCTTGAGGCTTTACTTTACCAATTTGGCTATTTAAATGCCTTATGAGATCTGTTAAAACTGATTTCAGGGCTCTCTATTTATATAGGGACTTGAAATTGATCAATGGCTGAGTTTAAATATCTTAGGAATGATCCAAGGGCTCTAAACCAGCCTTCCAAGGTCTCTCAATTCATCCCAAAGTCCCCAAGGCCGAGCTAGACACATGGCAAACACTTGAAAGAATCCTGAGCAGAAAAAAACTCTGATTTTTGCATTTTCTGGCAATTAGCTCGGGTGACCATCCACCTTGGGACGGTTAGCCATCTTTTGGTGGACGGCCATCGAGCCTGCAGCCCAATTTTGCCCTATTTGGGCCTGTCTCAGCCCGTTTTGATCCGGTTTCGGCTTTTTTCGGCTTTTCGGACTCGTTTTAAGTCCTAATTTGACGATTCAAGCGTCGAGACGATCGTGATTCGATTATCCATGTTTTAAGAAGTGTTTGAAGTGAAAATGTATTGACCAAAGTCAAATTTTTAGGAAAAGGTCAACCGATTAGCTGTTTAGGGCCTAACGGGCCCAAATTAGGGTTTTGAATCTGCTAACCAATTGCTTTCAAAATCATTTCTTCTTCTCGAAACAAGTTTTAAAACATTTTAAGAAAGTGTTTTGAAGCCTTTGAAGGCTTTTTTTTTTATAAAAAGATCGAATCTCGGTCATTTTCGGTTGATACCCTAATTCTGAGCTTGAAAGGGCCCTTGGGCCTTAAGAGCCAAACATGAGCCAGGAGGCTCAACAATCCTTGCCACTGATCAACTTCACTACCAAACACACCCTAAATATCTATGCCAAAGCCTCGAGACCATTCGGGACAAGATCAACAGTCATTCAGAGTTTTTGTGATTCAAAGGACAATAGTGCCCTTCAAGTCACAAAAGGCCTTATTTCCTATCAAGCTTGGCTCAAAATTCCATGAAATTTAACAGAGATGTTCCTAGACTCTCTAAAAACTAAATGCAAGAAGAACTGACTCAATCTAGCCTAAAAACCTACATGCGATAATGACCTCTAACTAACTACTCATAAGGGTAAAACTAGTAACTTAGGGTTTTAACACCCTTTGTCTCCTCAAATTACAGGCAACCTTTAGTGATCCTTCCCATGGTAAAAAATGGATGTCTACACTGTGCTAGTATTTTTATTGTGATTGATGCCTTGCCAAACTTACTAGTATTATCATGAACAAACTAGAATAATTTTGCTGCATAATTCTCTTAACAATTTCTCTCTCAAAGTGAAAATACAAGAAAACAATCGCATTTGAGTATTTGCTTCTTTTTTTTTTTACAAATTTCATCACACAGTAAAAACACAATTCATCTATCTCTCTCAACAATTTTTTTTTTTTTTTTACAATTTTCCTCTCCATTTTTCAATGCAGGAAACCCCACAACAACCAGAAAAGCTTCTTGTTATTTTTTTTTTCACTATGATAGTATTTTCACTGTGATTGATACCCTGCCATGACAAGTTTGTTCATGCATTTTCTTATATTTTCATTATGCTAGTATTTTCAATGCATTTTCTCTCTCATGGTTAAATTCAAACTCACTGCATATTGACCATTTGAATTCATTGTTGTTCGTGGAAGAAGAAGAAGAAGAAAAAGAAGAAAAAGAACAAGAAGATCGGTCGCGAAGAAGCAGATATGGAGAAGTCTCGCCGGAGATCACAGTTAATGTTGTTGATCCTATGAGAGGAGCTACCGAATCACACTATTTGGTGGTGCCAATCCACCACCAGAGAATAGCCATGAAACCCCAAGCCAGTGAGCTTTTTGATGTTCCCCTGAAATCTCCGACGAATGACCTGAGATGAAGTTCTGATTAACATCAGCTAAAAAGCTTTTCGATGTTCCCCAAAAATCTTCGATCGTCGCTAGTTGAGGACCCCAAGCCATAGAGCATTTCGATGTTCCCCTGAAATCTCCGATCGTCGCTTGAAATCTCCGGCGAATGGCTTGAGATGAATTTCTGATTAACAGTCTTGGAGAGCTTTTCGATGTTCCCCTGAATTCTCCGATCGTTGCTAGTTGAGGAGCTTCTCACTAGTAGAGGATCACATCCACACCGAGTCTGCAATTAGGAACATCGAAAAGCAACCTATGGTTTTGTTGCTGCATGTTGGCTATCACATTCAGCACCGGGTTCATCATTATTGGGAGCTGTAGCTATGGCCAAGTACATGATGTCGCTAGTAGTGCTTGGAGCTACAGCGATGGCTTCTCAATTTGCAACTCACGAATCGGATTTGCAAAAATCACGGTGGAACATGGGGGAATCACGATCTTCTTCTTCTTCTTCTACATCTCTCTCTCTCTCTCCTGGCAATAAAAATATTAGAAGTGAGCTTTTATATGTTTAAGCTCAGTTAACCCGTGGAAAAAAAAAAATGAAGGTAGGGATAATTTTGTCCGAATAATGACTAAAGGACTTTTCACAAAGAACAAATTTTTAAAGGACTTTTGCTATCAAACTCTTCTAATGTGGGACTTTCGGTCAAATTAGCCTTATTCATATGAAGGTTTGTAGAAACTAGTGAAGTGCCAAAACATTTATTCACGTTGAACTCATCTAAAATGTCATCTTTAACTCTAAGGTTAACATTAATTTTATTTTCATGAACAGGTCAAGTCTTAAAATGAGGTGTCTCAATCCTATTGAAATTCTACCAAGATTCCTCCCGAGCAAAGGATCGAAATGTTGTCTTAAAGGCTCTTAGAGAGGAGAATCTCCAAGCATAAAAATAATCTCTCACTTGTCCCCTTATTTGAGACAAGTGTTTTTTTTTTTTAATTGGTCCATGAAATAAATATATTTTAATGGACATATTTTTTTTAAATATAAATCTATACCTATCATAAAAAGCAAGAAAAAATTTATACTGTTTGATTTCTAATTTGATTGATTCCACGTCTGTGATTTAGCTATTGTCGAGCTCAATTTGCACTGTTCCGTGCTTCAATTGAGAATTTTTGCTATCTCGAGGTTCGTTTTTGGCTAATGGCTGTGGAGTGTGGGAATTACTTTTTTGGGTTGTGCTTCGTGTGTATGTTTGGTGGACGGTTACTGGGTTTTTGGTCGTTTCGCGCTTATACTTGACTGTGCTGCAGGCTTGCTGACGTCTTGAGTTAGAAAATTGCATTCTTGTCCTCTTCGATTGGGTTTGAACCTTTTTCATGTTTTGGTATTTTCGTCTTTTCGAGAATTTAGGACTGTACAGTTGCAGTTCATTGGTTAGGAAATTACGTTCTTGTCCTATTCAGTTGAGTTTGAACCTTTTTCATGTTTTGGTTTTTTCGTCTTTTTCAGAATTTGGGACTGTCCCAGTTCATTGGGCGTGCAGCCATTGAGGTTCGTCTTTACTCGAGTGTGCTGCAGGTTTGCTGACGTCTTGGGTGGTGAAATTACTTTATTATCCTCTTCACTTGAGCTACGCCTTTCCATGTTTTGGTATTTTCGTATTTTCCTGGATTTGGCGGTCTGCAGTTTCAGTTCATTGGGTATGCAGCCCTGGGGAACGTGGGAGAAGCTCATTTGGTGAGGTTTTTTTGGCGCCAGAGTATTGTCTTCTTCCTTACTCGCTTCTGAAGCTTCCCAGTTTTGGAGAGGTCTTCCTCTTCCTTGCTCGGCTGCATATCTAAATACTTGTTTTTCTTTTGTTTCTTCTCTAGATTGTGAAAGGTTCTGTGAAAAACCACAGACATGGATGCGCAGCGGAAAGGTAAAACAAAAAAAAAATTTCGTTTAATAAAAACAATCCATGCACACAAAACCTCCAAGAACGATTCAAGCATCGGATCATATATATAAATAAACACAATTAATCAAAGCATATAAAAACTCACTTGATTGTGTTCTTCGGTGTAGGAATCCTTCGAGTTTCAAACGGATGAAACCTCCAAAGCGTATCCACACGAGAGCAAAACTCCGAAAGCCTTCCCAGTCTTCCACAACCCTTTGTGGCAAGCTAGAATGGAGAGGGAGAGGAGAATTTCGGCCCTAGGGTTTCCTATGCCTTAGAGTGTGTGAAACACTCTTATTTATAGACTTTCTCCTCTTTGGGGGGTGTTTGGTTACTAGTGCTAGCATGACCAATCATCCTCGAATTGAGTAATCCTATTCTCGGTTAGTATTGACTTTTAATCAATTAACGTTTAATTATTAAAGTCAAACAAACGCCATGATAGGATTCCCCTCCCACAAGCTTAAGGAACTCACTTACTCTCTATTGTGTGTGACCCTTTGGGTTCACCCTAACCTAGCAGTGACAGGGACATCTCTATGTCTCCCAAAATAGAAACTTTCTATTTTAAGGTTCAATTGGAACGATTCCAATTTTGCCCTCATTGATAACACTTTATCAATAGGCTTTCACTGGTCATGAGTGACATCTAGCAACATATCATGACATACCCTAGGTTTAGGTGAATAGCAGAACTATGTGAACCCTTCATGTTATTTAATCCTTCATCCCCTAATGTCACAGTTAAGATAATAGGTATGGTTTTAGTCAAACCCTATCTCAACCACTTGATATCTGTTCCACAAAATATAATCTCAATAAGGTAATCGCAGTGAAACACTTTTCACTGTTTACCTATCACTCTGGCCAGAGGTTCCCTTTGAGAATTATCTTTGTGAACTTATCCTGACATTCTCTCTCATATAACTGAGAGTGATGATCCCTTATTGCACACTCATCCATCTTCATGCATAACTCATTAGAGCCAATAAGCACCGATTACAACCTAATGGATAAGGCTGTACGAGATACTATCAAACTCTAGCAACCTATGCACAAGACAGCTATGGTGTCTCAGGTCTAAGGACTACCAAATAAATGGACATAACACTAGAATATTCCTTTGACAGAACTACCATAGGAATACTCTTTTGCAGATCATGTTCAGTGTACATATTCTCTAATATGCACCCACAGATTAACCTAAGTGTCACTACACTGATAGGAAAGACTACCTATCCTCCATATGAGTTGGTTTAAATCTGTGCTACTCTTCATACGGTTAATTAAATATCCACTTTAATAAACCTTTGAGTAGGAACTCTTTTAGAATAGATGTATATGAGAAATATCAGTCTCTCTATCTCAACTCCTTGAGATGCATATTTCTCTTATCATTTATTCATGGACCTTATCATATATGTTAGAACATATTAGATAAGTTATACCTTCCATATATAGATAACATGAAACTTAATATACCCTTTAGGATTGGTTTTAGGACATACTTCTAACAGATTGGAGCTTGCTGTTGTGAATGGCCCTAAATGTGTTGGCTATATGCTTTTGCTGCAGGTGGTTAATCTCGCGCACGCTGTTGGGTCATCTCGTTCTTCGTTACTCATGATGTTCGCTGTTGAAGCTTCTTCTGGATAAATCTGATTGTGTTCACTTTCCATTTTTGTTGCAGCTATCTGACTTTTTTCTTGCATTTGCTTTACCTTTCTTGCTCATCTTCTTTTTTCCTTTGTTTAGGTTTTTTCTTGTTGATTCTGTTGGGGCTATATACTAAAAGCCATGTTTTTATGTAATAGACCTTAGTATTTATTTATTAATAAATTCTGATATTGCATTTTAAATGAGAATCTGTATGAGCTATGTTTGCATTATATTATCTTCTAATGTTATGCATGTGTGTCTTTTTATTCTGCATAGTAGATGATCTGATGTGTAGAGTTTGGCTTACACACAGAAGATCAGATCATCAGTTCTTGTAGAATATAAGTTTATTGTTCACAATCTGAGATGGAGTTGGACACACCATCGGTAAGATTGTAGCACATGATTTCAGTAGGTCTGTCTTTGACTACGGGGAATGGTTTAGTTCCAACTTCTTGTGCTAGTACACTTGTGTGTATTGAACGGGACCGTATTGAGGTAATTATTTTATACTGACACATAAAATAATTAATACCTCATGGTTATTATGAATACTTATACTCTTAATCCCGAAATAATTAATGGACACATGCATTTATTGTTAGTTATTTTGATTCATAAAGAGTGAGATCTTTATAGGTCAATAATCTCATTGAGTTGGATAACTGCATTAATTGTATGGTGAATGTTTATTATTGACGGAATCCACATCCTGGTATAGGGATTGATGATACCCCCTTGAGGATACTTATAAGTTTTGATTATGTCAAACCCTGCAAGTGGATTTTGTATCCGACATATCAAATAAGTTAAGTGGAAGGTCTGAAGGAGATTAATAGATGTTGATTAAATAATATTGTCAGTAATTTAATTTAATCAACGGGTATCTGTAATCTTAACGTGGGGAGATTAATAAGTATTTAATAACAAAGAGCTCGAAATTTATTTTCGAATAAGCTAGGGAGTGCAGTTATAATTCTTTAGTGGAATGAATTATAATTAATGTAAATAGGTTTTTAATATTTACATTGGGAGCCCAAAACTTATCTGCCTTTAGGTTCCTACTGTAGCCTATATATATGCCATGTTGGGTAGCCTCTAGGTAAAAGATGAAATACTTTCTATAAACCCTAGAGGCAGCCGTCCATCAAAGGAGAGAACAAAGAGAGCCACTCTCTCTTCACGTTCTGGCATAGGAGGAATACGAAAGAAGGCTTGAAGAGCTCGATTAATCTTCTGCAGTTCGTTTTATTGAGATCAATCCAGACAGATCTCAAAGGTACGGATTCTTATATATATGTTAAAGGATTCGGATTTATTTTTTTTTTTTTTTGTGTGGCATGATCCATAAACACTATCACGAGTTCATGGGATTTCCGCTCCCAGCAATTGGTATCAGAGCAGGCTGTGATACTGTTTATGGATTAACCCCAGGTTTAATCCGAATATATGAATCCATATCTGCCATGGGTAGAACGTAGGTTGTGCTAACCTCTGTTTTGCAGCGTTCTGTCCCGCTATTATGGTCACATGAATGTATGATTTTATGTGTGGATGGATGCATTTATTTTTATATATACAGGTTTTGTGTGATGGTTTTAATCACACTGGGTTGTATAATTTTTTGCGGTTTTGTGTGATGGTTTTATCACACTGGTTGTATATTTTTTTTTTGTTATTTATTTTCTTCGTAGCAATATGTGAACTCCTTAATGGAGGCATAGGATTTATGTATCTGAAGGTTGCTGTTCCAATAAGGAGATCATGGTGATGCAGGCTATTCATGGCGGCACAGATTATACAGCAGGGCAGTTCATGTCCCCGCTGGGGCGCTGCCCCATACCCCGGCTAACTGTTCGAAGTGGCTACCTTGGTTGCTAGGTGTCATGGTGGATCTGGACTTCTTGTGGTTTCAAACTTGAAGACTGACCATAATAGCTGGGATTTATCATATCTGTTATGATTGTTTATCTGATAGTTATCTATTTTAAATGTTTAAATATGTGATAACATGGATATTATCTGTTATGCCTTTATGTTTAATTATATAAATTGAAAATCACAATTTTGGATTATAAATGTGAAACTAGATACTAAAATTAATTCCCATGTTTTAATATAAATTATTTTTCAAAGGGAATTTATTTTTCAAACGGAATTAGAATTTTATTAGTTTCATGTTTATTAGTTGCCAATTTGTAATTTTTAATTTATTTAAAATTAAACATATATTTTAAACCCTCAATTTTTCCAAATAACTAAGTGGGTGAGGGAATTTATTAAGTATAAATCTCATGGTCTCCATCACTAGTTTATAAGTGATGCAATTAATTAGTGTGTTGGTTTTGGTGCCTTCCTCCCTATCGGACTAATTAATTAGCGGATTCACTAGTATAAACTTTCATGGAAATAATTCTAGTAATTGTTAATGTGAATCACTTCTCCATCTGAGGGATTCATTATGGAATAATAGATCTAGAATTAAGTGATGGTATACACTTAGCTATAAATAATAGTATCCTCTCTATCTGAGTCACTGCTATTATTTATAGGACCGAAGCTAAGTCAGCTATTTAATTTTGTTTGGCACGGTCCGTTACCTAGATAACAAGATTAATAGGAATTGGCTTATCTGGACAAATGATGGATAGTATATGACCTCCCATCGAGGCATGCTATTCACGGTGTATTAGGCTGCTGGCAGATTCTTTTAAAAATTGGTAGAGGGAACCAAAATTTTAAAATGGAATTCAAAGTTTTTTTATGCTCTTCATAATTTATTATAATTATGTGATTCTCAGGTTTTTAAAATGGCTTTCAACCCTCTTGTTGTTATTCTCAAAGAAAACAAACTTGATGGAACTAATTATATTGACTGGAAAAGAAATTTGGATATTGTACTGACTGCTGAAGAGTACAAGTTTGTGTTCACAGATGTTTGCCCGCAGAAACATGATGAAGGGGCAACCGAATAGGAAGCCAAGCCTTATCAGAAGTGGGTTAAGGCTGATGAGATGGCGCGGTGTTACATTTTGGCTTCTATGTCAAATGTTCTGCAACATCAGCATCAGTCTATGCCCATAGCCTATGACATAATGTTTAATCTCAAAGAAATGTTTGGGAATCAGACTCGTGATGCTAGGCAAACTGCTATGAAATCATAGCCCACCAAGGTCACACAGAGGTATTGTGGTATGGGGAAGGAGTGATGGACAGTGAGGAAGTTTTGTTTGGTTCACACAATCATAGCCCACCAAGGTCACACAGAAGTGAAAGAAACAACAGGACTGGGTTAGGGCTTTTTTAATTTCTTGCAAAGCTTTTCGTTTGGGCAAAGATCTGTGATTGTTGAGAGAAAGAGAAAGAGTGAGTCTGGTTTTCTTTTCATGCCTATATTAAGTAATTGTTTTTCTTTATTTTTCTCTCTACGATTTTCTTTCTCTGATCGGTGGTTTCTCAGAATTCCTGTGCTTCAAGTTCTGTTGATTTCTTTTTTCTTATCTTATGTTTTTCACAAGTTTCGTTTTTTTGTTTTTTGTTTTTTGTTTTTTGTTTTGTTTTGTTGTGTTTTTGCATTTGCAGAGGAAGCTTTAGGTGCTATTATGCGGCGAGAACTTTGATCAACTGATAGATCCAGTCATCTCTCCATTTTTCTGATTTCTTTTGTGCTTTTGGAAGTTGCTTGAGTGGGTTGTTTACCTTGATCAACTGTTCTGATTTTATTCTGTTTCTTCACTTCCTCTCTTTTTCTCAGTCGTGCATGTATGTGTGTGTGTATATATATATATATACTTTCTCTTAAATCTCTAATTTTTGCTCTCTTACTTTACTTTTTCGAAGTGGGTTTTGCTCGTTTGGGTGTGAAAATGAAAACGCAGGTTGATTTGGTTAGAAGGTACTATGATGCAAGGGTCAATGTGAAGTTTGGGTGCCACAATGCTTTCATGGAGTGTTCTAAATTTTTTGGATAAAATTTTTGTTTTGAAGTAGACATACATGAGATCATTTGAAATTAAACGACTACTTATTCATAATTTGAAAATAATAAAAATCGATTTTTCCGGCCTATTGATGTATATTTAACCTTATTACTCTGGTACATATGTATAAGGATTACAGGTAATTATTTAGAATATAAAGGCCCAAAAGTGAGTCAAAGAGCAAGGTTCCTCCTCCAAAATATCTTAAAGATTCAGATTTCTACGGTTCTACCCTGCTGGTCCATGCAAAGCAAACAAGAAACTGAACTTGACATAGCCTTAAGTGTAAATATTGGGAGTCGAGCAGTCGTATTTCACCATTTTGCTTTATCTAGGTTGATGTATTCTATTAAATCATAGGATATGGATTTTTTGTTTTGTTACTTACACTTCAAAAACACAAAGAAAGAATACTTTACATGTTTCAAGGATGAATTTTCCAGGTTTTGTTATGTTGATTCTTTCCTAGCGGTCAGACTAAATAAAATTTATCAAAATTTTGTTCTTTAGATGTCCCAAGTAAAAATTATTTTTATCATCTGCTATTTTGTGCTGACTCATTACCAGATACAGTGCATATGTAACTCAAACAAAAGGTGATAATATGCAGATTACTCTGAATCGACCTCCAAGTTCACTGGGCCTGCTGTTGTGGAAGCTGGAGGAACTGTAGTAATTAGGCAAATGGGAAAGCACCAAAACCATTATTTGAAAGCAGACCGCCTGGATAATGATCAGAAAATAGCTTCCCTTACTGAAAAAACTGAAGATAAGCCAAGTAACTCTGAAACGAGACCAAAAGAAGGTGCAACTTCAGTTTTGTTTTTAGTGCTACTTCATTTTTATTAGGTCATGGTCTATTGGTGTATTAGTATGTTTCGTATTCACATAGAAGTGAAATGATTTATTTCAATTCTTTAGCATTCAGGAATGGCATGTGCTACACACGCGTGCAATTTGTTCTTTAATGAGAGAGAACATGGGGTTTGATAATTTTCAAGTGTAGGGAAGAGCTTTTGTAAAATAGAGGGGAAAGGTAATTATTAATAATCTTGTAAGGGAGTAGAGGAGGCTGAATTCCATGTTGCATTTT
>JAESVK010060372.1:4249-22874 GCA_017140935.1 Hamamelis virginiana
AACTTCAGTCAATGGATATTTTTATTTCTAATCAGTTTTCTTCTATTAAGTTATTATTTCTCAGTCTTTTAGATTCGTTAACACTAGAACCCAAGAGGATTAACTTCTGATTTTCGTCAATCGCCTGATTCCCATTTTAATTTTAAAGTGACCAACTAGGCATCTAAGATCTTTCTTGGATTCTCGGCCTAGAAGGTGCTAGAGGTCGTGTTTACACGGTCTTTGGGCTTTCCGAGCCCTGGCACGCCCGCGCATTAAGACCTTACATCAGGGGTCTCGAGACCGCAGCATTTACACCGGGAACAAGAAGAACCATTCTTCAAAGAAGCTAGGTACTCCTTGCAATTTCTCCTCCAATGACCAGGCTTGCCACAGTGGAAACAATTTTCTTTTTCTTTCTTCTTTATGCCTCATTTTGGTTTCAAGTTGGACTTCTTCTTCTTCTTTCCCTTGCCCTTAGGCTTGGCTTTAGAAGTTGAAGCTCCATCAATTACCAAAGCATTCCCTTTAGAGTCTTTTTTCAAGGTCTCCTCAGCATTAACTAGCATGTTCATCAAGTCGGTTAGGGTGAGGTTTGCATTCACTTCAGACATGTGAAAGTTCACGATAAACGACTTGAAACTAGCAGGAAGGGAATGAAGCAGAATATCTGTCCCCATCTCAGTTGAAATATCTACACCTAGATCATGCAGTGAGTGGATGTTGCGGATCATCTTGAGGCAATGCTCATTGACAAATGTCCTTTCCACCATCTTGCTAGAGAAGAGTTCACCCACAGCATTGTACCTTACAACCCTGTTCTGTGATCCGTACAGCTCATTGAGATGTAATAGAATCACATGTGCACTGTCAATGACCTCGTGTTGCCTTTGCAGCATTGGTCATCGATGCCATCATATAGTACCTCGCTTGCACATCATCCTCAAACCACTTGTTATAAGTGTCTCGCTCCTCATCAGATGCCCCTTCGGGTAAAGCATTGGGACGTGTTGATCTTATCACATATTCTATTTTGTCCGCAACTAAGACTATCTTGAGATTTCTAATCCAATCATTGAAATTAGGACCGGTTAAACGGTTGTCATCAAGAATCCTAGATAAAGGGTTTATTGGGGCCATCTACAACAGAAAATAAAATTAATTTCATATTAAATAAAACATAAAAACTTTTGGTCTTTAATTTTTATGTTACCTCCCACTATTTTCAAAATCTCATACTCCCTTTAAATGAGACTCGAAAATTTTATTGTTGATATTCCTTAGTAGGGATTGGGGTCCCATCAAGAATTAGTAATCCTCACATAATAGGTTATTGGATAATAACCCTTAATGAGTGGATAACTCTTTATCCTAATGCTTCTCCTAAGCAAGTTCCAATCATCCTTTAGCCTCTAAACTGTAGTATCCTCACATAATAGGTTCTTGGATAGTACATTTTAGTTAAGTTACACCCACCATTCACATAAGTATGGTCAATTGAATGTTATATCCCTCATATAATAGGTTCTTGGGATATACCATTATCGCATCTTATGATATCCAATATTCAAATAAGATAAGAAGAATCCTTATGATGGATATGTTCCCGAATATCTACAGCCAAACATAAACACCGACAAAAATTTTCTTATCTTATAATGGTGGGAGGCTAGGATAAAGCCTAAGGCCTCTTCCTTACAACTTAAGTTTGTGATAAAAATGGATTTTTGTAAAACGGTCTCATTTTATAATCACATTTTATAAACATACATCACATGCATCACATATATCAAATATATAAAGATTCAGACCCACTTTTATTATTAGTTCTCAATTATTCTCCCACTATCCTTCTAGAGGCTAGGGTGGATTCATCTTGAACATATAATAAATTAAGTCTAGGCCCTAAATAACATTCATCACATATAAATATGGGCCTTGGATTGATTATGGACTTTTAAGGGTGAGTTCAATCTTTGAGCCATAAAGATTAACCCTTGGTCTTAAATGTAGGTTGGGTGATCGTAAATAATCTATGTAACTATTATATAAGACAAATAAATCTTCACAAGATCTCGATGTCCTCGTCAAGTCCTTCTTAAGTCCTTGCTTTCCTCTCGTACATGACTCCACCATGTTCCTTGGGTCCACCATTTGCTTTCTTGAATTGTACTTTACAATTTTAATATAAAAGAAGAAGGGGATTAAGGAGAAAGGGAAGTACATATGTAAAGAGGATGAAAGAGGCATGCAAGCCCCAAATTAAACCTAACACATTACATGCAGCCAATCACAACTTATTTAATTGGTCTTAAGTCTATAATCATTATTTCTCTATTACACAAACACATTGCATAAAATAAAGCTACAATAAAGTAAAGGTAATGATGACAAATGGCATATAATTAATTAAAGTCATATTATTATTATCCTATAACAATAATAAATTTATTATTATTATCTTATAATAATAATAAAGTTACAAACTCAGCTATATTGGCTACCACATCTATCATATACATGAAAGTCTTGAATACATCAATGTTGATTGATGTATTAGCTTCATCATCAGCCATAGTAGACTCAGAGAAATAGTTGACACTAACTAAACGTCCACTAGAATCGCAGGTCGTCCAAGCCAGAATGCTAGAAAATTGGGGGAGGAATTTTGATTCAGCTGAAAGCTTCATAATGATTGGATTGAAGAAATTGATTTACATGACTTCCAACGGTCCTTCATTTCCTAGGACACTTTCCTTCGGAAATGGGGGACAGATGATAACATGTAGAGTAATTCTAAAGGATCCTAAAGTCCTAGGGGTTCTACACATATCACACCCAAAGGCTCATAGAAAACCAGGTGGGTCAATCCAGCAGCATAACGGTACAATTTGTGTATGTATAAAGGTGAGAGACACAGTGTGCTAGGAGATTCGACTATATGTACTAAAAAGGGTGTTATTTGGTTACCCTACACACTTGGTCCAATCAATATACCTAACCCCATGTGACACCTAGCCACGCTTGGTCAAATTTGAGAGGTATATTCAAAAAATTTCCTACTTCCATTAATTCACAAAAATCAAGATCTAATGGTCAAATTCACCTGGATGTTAGCCTATAACAGTGATTCTAGCTCTAATACCAATTAAAAACCCCCTTAACCTTAGATCTAGATTAAACAATTAATAAACACACATGGTATGCATGATTTTATCATCACATAAACAAGGAATTATCAAGATGGATCCATGATCAACACAATATCATTCCACCCTTTTCAATAATCTGATTAATATCAAACAAGACAGTAAGTCAATCTAAGAAAACCAAGATTTACGTGGAAACCTTTTCGAGAAAAAAACCACGAGAGATATCAAGCAATCCACTATGAAATGAAAAGTTATAGAGATTATACCATAAAATAAGCTCTCCAAATCCCAAGCCTATGTGTACTAAGATCTCCCCAATCCGAAATCCTCTCCTTTACAGCTTGCTCTCCACCAAATCCGTGGCCACATCTTGAAAACCCATCAAGACCATAAAGCTTCTTCAATCTCTAGCAAAGAACCCTCACCACAGTAAGAATGGATAACAATCTCCAAGATTTCTATTATATTGGATTAACCAACAAATCTCACCAGAATGAAAATGATAAAGAATTAGGTCATGATACTCATTCTAGGGATTTTTTAAATGAAGAAATATGGCTGTCCATTTTTAAAAAAAAAAACAAAATCTCTCTCTCTCTACACCACCTCTCTTTATCCCTAAAAACATCAATAAAGAATGTTTAAATAGGCACGAGGAAGACCTAGACACGTCACCAAGAAACTTTCCCAATATAGCCTTGGAAGAATATGATAATTATGCAAAAATACGATCTTGGATCGATTCAGAAAAAACTTGGATTGATCTAGATGATACCAAGCTTCTGTTTTGGAAAAACAATTGATATTGGATCGATCTACATCTTTTTGTGGATCAATCCAAAATATTACTGAATCATAAAGAATAAATTTCTATCAAATTAGATGGATCCAATAATGATCTGGATCGATCCAATTAAAATTAAAATTCATAATTTATGGATCAGTAGCATTTTGATCAAGGCACATTCCTAAATGAAATAATTCAACATTAAGTATCAATCTTAGTGATCAAGTCCTATGAATAAAAGAGTATATAAGTCCTTGTAAAAACCTAGGGTGATTTCTATGGTCTCTAGGTCAAATTACCTTTCCTTTTTTTTTTTTTTTTGGATAATTAAGAATTTATTGATCCAAAGAGGGCAAAGCCCAAAAGAACAAAGAACGAAACCGAGGCCACAAAAACCTACGGTAAAACGGACAGAACCTCCCCTAAAAAAGGGACGAAAGCCAGAAAAACCTGCCTAAAAAACAAGCTAGCAGAAAGACAACAAGACCAAACCATAACAAAACGACAACAACCAGCCCACAGCCTGGGCACCAGCAAGACCAACCAAGGAAAAAACACAACCACCCACAGCCCGGGCACAAGCAGCCAAAAAAGAACACAAGACCAACCTTAATGTTTTAAGATATTACAATCAAAGGCCCATCTATCACACATAGATCTATTACAAGGATTATCAACAATATCATGGAAACTCGACACTCTGTTCCTCACATCATTACAAATTAAAGTAAAGATAATATCAGAGGTGATGAATAGGTTTTCGTGAATTCTAGCATTCCTTTGTCTCCATATATTGTAGATAGTGGCAGCCCAAGCTAACCTCCTGATTGTGGGACAAAAAGACTTCCCTTTACAGGAAGTAACCCACAGAAGCTCATTCTCCCAAGCTCGGGGGTGCCTATTGTGACCACACAACCTGAGAACTTTACTCCAAATCCGGGCAGTAAAACTGCAACCAAAAAAAAGATGATTCATATCTTCTCCATCAGCCCTGCAAAACACACATGACATAGAAGAGATAACACCCCATCTCAAAAACTTTTCTTGGGTAGCCAACCTGTCAAGAATAGTCAGCCAAGCAATAAAAGAGTGTCTTCTAATAGAATTCGAAAACCACACAGAAGAATACCAACTCACAACCGGAGCTGAAGTACGAACAAGATTCCAAGCAGAGCTAGTAGAAAAAGTCCCAGAGGGAGATAGGGACCACACCACAGCATCCTCCCTCCTACTAAGAAGAGGGGGGCAATCAAAACAACTGTTACAGATAGCAATAAGATCAGAAGTATTAGTAATTGGCCAATTCCAACCATTATCAGATAAAATGCAAGAAACTTTAGCCTGCAAAGGGATAGTTGCATCATAGACCACTCGGGAGCTAAAGTGCTGTAACAAAGGACCCACAGGATGCCAATTGTCATGCCATAAGAAGGTTGAAACACCATTTCCAATTTTGTGGCTTATAAGGGGTCTAGCCACTTCCCTCAACTGGAGAATCTTCCTCCAACTCCAGGAGCATTTAGAAGGAATTTTAATGGACCAGAAGCTCTTGCCCCGAAGAAGATATTCCTCCACCCAAGCAACCCATATCGAACCAGAACGCGAAAATAAACTCCAAATATGCTTTAAGATAACAGCAATATTCCAATCCTTAACTCTACGAAACCCTAACCCTCCTTCCTCTTTCGGCTTACAAACCAAATTCCAACTAACGTTGGCTTTATGAGCTTTACCATAGGTCCCAGACCATAAAAAAGCATTGAAAATCTGCTCAATCTTGCAAACAGTGTCAATAGGAATAATAAACATGCTGCACCAGTACACTTGAATGCTGAAAAGGACTGAAGATAACAGTTAGAGTCTTCCAGCAAAGGAAAGAGACTTGCTAGTCTAAGATTGAATACGGCTAACCAATTTCTCCAAAAGAGGCCGACAATCCGCCCTAGAAAGCTTAGTGGAAATAAGGGGCATCCCCAGATACTTGATAGGCAAACTCCCCACATTTATCCCAGTGATATGAACAATGTCAGCTTTAACCGAATCACTCGAAATAAACAAGGCACTCTTACTAGGATTAATCTGAAGACCAGAAAAAACCTCAAAAGCCTTTAAAACATCCATAAGAATCTGAATACTTCTAGCATTAGCCTTAGCAAACAGGAACAAATCATCAGCAAAGCAAAGATGGGAAAGCTTAACTTTTTCACATCTGACATGGTAATCAAAGTCATCCCTCCTAGTGGCACAAGAAAGAGATCTAGACAGGACTTCCATAACAATCACAAAAAGGAAAGGAGACATAGGATCCCCTTGCCTTAACCCCTTTTTCCCCGCAAAAAAACCAGCCAACTCTCCATTAACAGCAACAGAAAACATGGAAGTAGAAAAACAGGATACAATACAATTCAAAAAATGAGTAGGAGTACCCATATGCCTCAAAATAGCAATCAAAGCTTCCCAGTTAACTGAATCATAGGCCTTTCTAATGTCAATCTTCAAAGCACAACGCGGAGGACCCACATCTCTATGATAATTATGCATAAGTTCTTGAGTCAACAAAATATTATCAGAGATAATGCGACCATGAACAAAAGCATATTGGAAAGGACTAATAATGTCAGGAAGGCACAACTTGAGCCTATTTGCAATGATTTTAGATATGCATTTATAAATGACATTGCAACAAGAAATAGGCCTAAACTCATTAAAAGAAGAAGGATTAGGAACCTTAGGAACGAGGGCAATGATGGTGCAATTAATCTCCCTTAGCATACAACCAGAGCTGAAGAAAGAAGAAATAGCCTCAATAACATCTTCTCCCACAATTTCCCACGCTTTCTTGAAAAACAGGGACGAGAAGCCATCAGGATCAGGGGCTTTGTCATTCTTGATAGAAAAAATTGTGGACTTAATCTCTTCGGCAGAAATACCTCTGATAAGAATTTCAATATGATCAGAAGACCACCCAAACCCCTCCAGACTATTCAAAATACCACAATCATCAGGAACACCAGGATCACTTCCCAAAATAGAATGGAAGTACAAGACAGCTTCTTTCGTTATAGCAACAGGATTCTCAACCATAGAACCATCAGAATGAGTAATACATTTGATAGTGTTAATAGCATTCCTCGCCTTAACAGATTTGAAGAAGAAACTAGTATTCTGATCCCCCAACTTCAACCACTGAACCCGAGATTTTTGCTTTAAGAAACCTTCCTCAACTCGAGCTAAGTCATTATACACTCTAAGACACTCCCTCTCAAAATCAACAAGAGAGCTGTCATTTGGGTTAAACAAGAGGGAAGATTGGGCTTCAAACAATTTCTCTTTAGCATCAACCATTTTTCCCCTGATATTCCCAAAATCACGAAAGTTGAAACGTTTGAGGGCTTCTTTTGTCACTTTAAGTTTACGATACAGTCTGTACATAGGCTGGCCATAAAAGCTACTCTTCCAAGCATTACCCACAATCTCCATAAAATCAGGATGATCAGCCCAGAAATTGAAAAACTTGAACGGAATAGACTTTTTAACCAGAGCTCCAGAGGGGCATAGCTTAACCAAAGCCAAGCAATGATCAGATAAACCAGGAGGGAAAAACTCAGTGATAGCATTAGGAAACGAATCCAAGAAGCCTTCATTAATCAACGTTCTATCCAGTTTCCTAGCAATAAAATAATCACCATCTCTTCTATTCATCCAAGTAAAGAGGGGGCCAATAAATGGCATATCAAACAACTCCAGGTCAAAAAGACAATCATGAAACTCCGACATAGCACTATCCACCACAGCATTACCACCCCATTTCTCACTAGCAAATCTAGTCACATTAAAGTCACCCATAGTAACCCAAGGACTACTACCCAAAGAAGAAGAAAACCAACTCAACTGTCTCCATAACTGCTTCCTATCAATCTGGCAATTCGAGGCATACACAAATGTACAGTAACAAATGAGATTATCATGAAGGTCCGAGATGCGACAATGGAGAGCTTGATCAGAGCTATGCACACAGTCTAGAAGAACCATAACCGGATTCCAACAAACCCAAATTCTGCCTAGAGTGGAATGATTATAATTGTGAGAGATACGCCAACCTGGGGCAATACGAAAAAGGATACCATCCATACCCACCGATCTAACCCGAGTCTCCACCAGACAAAACACAGAAATAGAGTTGACAGAAATAAAGGACTTAACTTCTTTTTGCTTAATAGGGTTATTCAACCCCCTAACATTCCAGCAAGCTAAATTAATCATGAGACACTGGAATTTGATGAAGCACCCCCCAGGTTCACCCTGTCATTAACCAAGCCTTGCTTGTGAAGTTGTTTTCTAATTCTTTTCAGTTTGCTTTTAGACAACGACCCATCACTATTAAAATTACTCATTTCTTCAACTCTTTTAACATTTTTGAATTTGGTAATGATGGGAGAACTATCAGAGTATACAGGCTCATGTAATGTTTCAACAATAGAATGTTTCAAATATGAACTAATATCCGAGGGGGTACTAAGACCAGCAGTGGAATTACCCTCAACAGTGGCCATATTAACATTATTAACATTAGTAACAGGGAGAGATATAGCCTCAACAGCACACAAATGAGTCTTAGAAATTTTATCAACATGAATCGGACTATTAACAATTGGAGGAACACTATCAATGTCAAGAGCTGAAAAAGAATTATGTGATTCAAAATCACTTACCAACACTTTACTTGGAGCTGAACAATCTCTACAATCTCCACTCGCCTCACCAGCTACACAGGCATTCATGGCTTCAAAATCTGACTCTTTACGAAGGGGATTAGAAGCACCACTCATCTCTCCAGTGTTACTGACAACCACACCCTTAGGATTTGCAAGACTGCTTACTACAGAACCATGCAACTCTTTTCCAGAACTGAAATTAGCCTCATTAGTTACAACCTTCTCATTACCATTCTCCCCAGGAACCATAGGAGTTTTAAACTGAGTTTTAGGAACCCAAATCTTTTTAACAGCAATAGGGCAATTCGTAGTACTATGACCAAAGATACAGCAATGCATACATTTGTTAGGTTTCCAGGGGTATTCAACCCGAATTTCAGTAATATTGCCTGCTCCCAACCCAAGCTCGAAAGAAGAGGGAAACTCACAGTTTATGTCAACCTCCACACAGATTCTAGCAAAAGAGAGTCTTTGCCGGGATTGAGTGAGCGAATCAAGATAAAGAGGGTTTCCAATTGCACTGGCTAAGAAGCTGAAGCCTTCCTCAGTCCAATACTCTATAGGGATATTAAAGAATTTCACCCAAATAGGGATTTTTCCAAGCTTCAGATTGAGCATTTCCATCCCAGGCTGCCATTTCCTCAATAAAAGAGGTTTGCCCCCAATGTGCCATGGACCTGAGTCAAGGCTATATTGGAGCTTTCTAAAGACCTTTGGGAGCTTGAGTACACAACTAACCCAATTACAAAATACTCCCTCCGTCCCACAAATATAGGCCAAAGTGGTCAAGGCACGCATTTTGAGGAAGCCGATTAAATATTGATTTGGCCATATTTTTTTAATTTTTTTTAAATACCCTACTACTATAAGACTAGAATAGTATTTAAAAAAAAAATTGGAAAAATATGACCAAATCAATATTTAATCGGCTTCCTCAAAATGCGTGCCTTGACCACTTTGGCTTATATTTGTGGGACGGAGGGAGTAACTCATGTTTTGAAACGAAACTAAGCCAACACACGAAAACTTATTTTATAAGAGTAATCACAATGACCTAAAAATATGAGTAAGAAAAAACTGGTGGTGGATTAGTTTATTAAAGTCACTATAAATGTAAGCTTCACCAATATGAACTTTGAGAGTAGTGCTACGTCAAAAACCAAGAGATTAGCCATGAAGGTTTAGAAGGATCTGGTTTATTAAGTAGTCTAAAAATTTGGAGTTGTGTGATTGAATCCACAGTTATGATTGCTATTTTGCAAACAGCTTCTTAGCTGCAAGATATAATTCAATCGTACCATGTCATGGGAGAAATAGGATAAGGTCACCATGGCCCATGCTAAGCAATAGGTGTTAAGTGGAGGTCATGGTTCGTGGTTTTGCACTTTTGCTAGAGGCAGATAGGGGAATATTTCCCCATTTCATACTATTTGCTTTTGGACCCTCCCGCAACTTGGGCAAATTTGAATTAGGGGGGCCAAAAATATCAGTGTGTGCATTGAATTACAAGACGAGAAGCATGACCTTGGGAACACCAAGAACATATATCTATATTTACTGTATTGAGCATTATTAATACATGGGATTGAATTCCACCGCCATTGAGCTTTTGAGAAACAAACCAAATGCAAATGTCACTAAAAACAAAACATTGCTTTTATGAAATATTACGAGGATTGAAAGCAAACAACCAAAGACCAATGACAGAACCGGGAATAAAGCCGACATAAACATTGGCAATGTCTCACAATATAATTCACACTACTCTCTCTAATAAACATTTGCACCTCAAATTATCCACACACAAAAAAAAAAAAAAAAAATCATTTGCACCTGGTTCTAAAGGAAGTTTCAGTCTTCAAAAGTCCAATCTTATCAGACCCAAGGACAAGAAGTTTAGGGAAGAAATGTTTTTCCTCTAAATCATGGTAGACTGAGATCTCTCTCTTTAAGTTTCGTGACATTTCAATTTCACAGAAGATTGGCCCCGTTTGGAGCAGAACCACAAACTAGTTTTGTATAGGAGACACTATTAGTAGGGAATTTTTTCCGATGGAGTTGACAATGCTAGGGAACTAACTTATTAAAATGTTGTTTCCTGGGAAAATGCAATTCCAATCTTGTTTCAGAAAACGAACCGGAATACAGTAAGAAATCAGCATCACAGCTCTGTGGGAATCAATCCAATGCCTACTTCAACATTCTACAATTAGGAGTAAACCACTTTATTTATGCAACTGTACTTGATTTTCATGGTAAACAGACGTTTTAGTGTATATATTCCAACTGTTGTAATATTACTTTCTGTAGCAATTTTTTTTTTTTTTAAATGTGTAAGGTTAATAAACTAAAAAATCACAGGACCACATTATTTTCTTAACAAGTTGTATGCTGGTAAATCTTTCACACCGGAGAGATCTTCAAGGGTAAGCTCACGTTCTAACTGCATTCTTGTAGACTTCAGAACATCCTAGGAAAAAAAAAAAACACCAGTGACAGGCATGATCAGAAACAGAACATCTCCATATTGCCAATAAATGGATCATGCAAAAATTCAACAGAAAAAATGGTCTTTAGTCTTTTTACATTAAATTCCATGTATGAGGCACGCTTTGCCAGCCATTGAGCATCCATCATTTGAAAGGATACACAGAAGAGGTCATCAAATGCCATTTCATCCTCCCTCAGCAGCTCCAAGAACTGCATTCCAGCAATAGAATTTGGCTTTCCTGCAAGAATAATATACCTCATAATATTTTCTAAAATATAATTTCATGAATAAAGTTACCTAGTGAGGAGAAAGTACCTGAGTTAAGTGTGCATGTGAGCATGTAATATGAAAGTTTAAGTGATACTAGGGACAACAAATGTTTGTTACATCAGTAATTTAATGCCCGACTGTCACATTGCATGAAAATAAAAGCTATGAATTGTGGTACTTGTTATCACTTACCATACATTGCATCTACCACTTTTCTCAGCCTATGATCAGGAGTGAGGAAAGCACTACTGTTGTTACACAACATCAAATAGCCTTTCAGTTTAGAGTACCTGATTGAAGATCCAACATTTGTGCCAGCATAAAAGAAATGTTAACGCCTGCTACAGCAAAGGGATACTCCCAATCAGCTCTGTTTCCATCCTGTTTGTGCAACAATCTTTGAAATGATTCCTGTTAGAGAAATAATGAAACCGTTGTTCAATTTTCCATTTCCTATATAATGGCAATTACATCCACAAATCATATCCAAATCATATTCTTCATGATGGCAACTAAATAGTGTTCTATGTTTCTTCAAAAGTTAAATTATACACAGAGAAACATTTGCACACATGAGAACATGCGTGCACATCACCACAAAATGAAGTCCACAATATTTGGGAACAGCTGGAAACTGTGCTGAATGATGAGATGCAAATACTGCTGCCAAATGGAATGGAATACAAAACTAAAATGCGCTGCAAAATAGAGCTGAGTGAGAAGCATATCTATTGAAGTTGTTCATATTATTTACCAGTAGGCCTTAAATGTGAATACTCTCCTTGGATTTATAATATTTCAATATACCATCAGCTCTATAAAGTTTGACAATTTAACAATTCATGAAACTACAATAAACGTCTTACCAAGAAAAAAAAAAAACTACAATATATGTTCTACACAATGCCACCAATTACCCTATTCTAATATTTTCATCAAGGATCTGCTGCAAAGAGTATATACATGCATACGTGCACATATACACAGTCCCAATCCGATGCACAAATGCTTAGATTAGTTTAAGAAAGCATGAAGCAGATAAGTAATTGTGGGATACATATTTTGAAAAATTCGACAATTGGTTTAGATACTCTTCTTGTGCATGTCAAATTGTCATGCATGCCAAAAAATCACAGTTATCCGATGTCAAAATCTCAAAATATAGGCTGTATAAAATATTGACCGTTGAAAACTGTCATAATTTTTCACAGTGGCATTTCTGAGAACCGACCGTTGGATTACTATGATTCTTGGCATGCATTATATGCACAAGAATAGTATCTAATCCAACAACCAATTTTTCAAACTACGTATCCCGTAATTACCTATCGGCCTCATGCCTACTTTAGCTAAAGTAAACATATGCTGATAGGATCATTTCTACACATGTACATTGCTACATTCATATACATATATAAGATAAAAAGACCCATGTTTTCCCAAGCCAATTATGGATCACATGCCAGTCCTATTTCTCATGTATACCAAAAATTAAATTTATTGAATATTGGCACAGATCCACAAATCTTTAAAAAGATAAAAGAGATAAAAATAATTAAATTAAGGAACCACATATTTAGTGATTCCATAAAGATGGTACTTGAGTCAAGTGCCAACTCAAACAAATACACCGTAGATGAGACACAACTAGATTCACAATGTTTCACTAAAGTTGGGCCCCTGACTCGGCCAACTCGAATGATTCAACCTTTCAACTCAAATCCTAGTCAAGACAGCTTTCCGGGTATATTGGCAATCTACTTGATGAATGTGAGTCTACCATCCACTATGACTGTCAACTCATCAAGAAATTTATGACCTTCGATCTCCGCATGAACCTCATCCTCAATTACTATGAGGATCTCTGCAAATAGTCCTTGATACATCAATGATTAAAGTCACATCATCATACTTAAAATTGGAAGGAAAACCAAATATGGCATTCAATAGGCTATTACATAATCATTGTTGGATAATTACGAATCCACTAAAATCAAGGTTAATTATCAGCTATAAAGATCAATTAACCAAATAGTGCAGGGAATCTGATTCCGAAACAAACAGCCCAATCATGGGAATCCTGAAAAACTTGATCGATGCAAGAACTCTATAAATAGCCCAATTACCCAACCATGGGAGGTACTTTTACTTTTACAACCGAAGATAATTAGACTTTGAATCCTTTTTAGGACCTAACTTGATCTTTGGAGTCTCACAAGCTAATGGTGGAACAATGCCGGTTGCAGGGATAGTCATCCCAAGAGATTGCAACTTAGCAGAAATTTCAACCACACAATATGGACAGAATAGCTTTCAATGCCAATAAATTTAATATTGGCATTAGTAACAAGGGAGAAACATGTGACCAAATGGTAGCATACTGAAAGATGGATTCCACAAAAAATTAAATGGTGTACAAGTAGTAATTCTTACACGAGGTATAATTTGATCCCCTCACAATATATATATATATATATATATATATATATATATATATATATATATATATATATATAGTAATGCTATTATCAGGTCGGTCTAAGTCAGGTCGCCTCCATATGGCTAATTTTAGATGACATCTTGTAAAGCTAACCCTTGGATTAGATGACCCTCTTCTATATGTCATGCCTGCAAAAAATCACAGTGATCCGACGGTTGGTTTTTGAAAAAACTAAAGTTAAAAAAATTGTGATATTTTGAAGAACAAATAAGTTGCATATTAAAAAATCACAGTGATCCGACAGTTGGTTTTTAAAAAATGTCATTGTGAAAATATGCAACTTATTTGTTCTTCAAAATATCACAATTTTTTTAACGTTAGTTTTTTCAAAAACCAACTGTCGGATCACTGTGATTTTTTGCAGGCATGACATACAGAAGAGGAGCATCTGATCCAACGGTCAGTTTTACGAACTGGCATCTAAAACTAGCCATATGGAGGCGACCTGATGCAACTTTGCGCCAGGCCAACCTAATAATAGTTATATATATATATATATATATATATATATATATATATATACGAATTGGATATCCTGAGGGACGTCACTCATGAGCGACTCCGTCAATCCCGAGGAATGCAAATGTTAATGGTTTAGATTGTATAATGAATTTCAACTTTGCAGGTGCTGTCGGTGGACGGAGAAAAGTAAGTAAAAAGTAAGTAAGTTAGATTTAGAAATATTGTGAAGTTAAATTTGGAATTAGTTTCTCATATGAGACCTGCCACTTCTCACTATCGATAATTGGAATCCAATTATCGATTCTAAACATAAAAATTATATGGCTGCCCGAAATTATACGAAATTCTATGAAGTGAAATAGAATTAAAGCAAATAGACTTAAAGCAAGTGAGGTGATAACACAGAATAATAAAAATTAAATGGCAAAATTAACATATTGTTTTAAATTTCCAAATAAACTGATTGTTTTTAAATTTTATAAACTTAATTCCCAAAAATATAGTTTATTTGGACATTAATAGTTATAATTATTTTTATAAGTTTTTTGATTGGCTCGCTAATCACTTTAATATTAAAATAAATTGATATCATATCCCAACTATCAAGCCTCCCATTATGATATTTTGCCGTTCCCAATCAATAAATTGATATCATATCCCAACTAATACAAATATTGCAATCAAAAAAATGAAAATTAATTAGGTTTAAATGAGCACATGCGAATTATTAAATCTTGTTTGTATTTTAGAACTGTTATTATTAACTTATTTTAAAAATTTATGTTCGGACATTATTAGTCACATGTGAATAGTACAAGTATGTGAATAGTCACATGTCAATAGTACAAGTAAATGAATACCAAGCTCACTCATCTATATAAACCATATTGATGCCACGAAGGAGACATCTCAATGAAGTTCATTTTTTTTTTACCGAACTATGAATCCAAGAAGCTATACCCCCGGCGATCTATATCGAAGCTGCGGTCGGATATGGCATCTTGATGATGACTTTAGTTATTCCATGAATCCGCGAGAGCGGCAAAGCGAGGCCACACTTTCGAAAATGCGTGAGGAGTGGGAGTATCGGGTACATGAAGTTCAAAATTTAGTTGAGGATCTACGCCATTGGGGGGCTCCTATTCCACGCCGAAAAGCAATTACACTCCCAAGGGAGAACTTTGCTGAACTTAGATGAGCACTTAGTATCATACGTGAGGAGAACAATCGCATGGCTGCCCGAAGATACCGCTATTACTTTCTAAAAACAGCGAGAGATAATGCTGATGCAGAAGGTAGAGATTTATCTGAAGAGCAAACTAACCAAATATTATCATGTTCTGAATTTCCATCTGATACCCCAATATCCGACAAAGATTCGGATTGATTAGTATTATCAGTTGTATTTCCAAGTAGGTAGTTTATCTTTTTTCTTGCACTAATTATGTACTTTGACATTATTGCACTTTAATAAAAGTGAGTCTAGTTCTAAAAACTGAAATCTGATAATTATATATTTATAACTACCTTTCAAATATCATATTACAGATAGCTGATGCATATAAAATTAAAGTAATACATTTTTAGAAATTTAGTCTTCATCCGATATGTAGGTGTCCGAAAGGTAGTACGATCTCTCTGTTACTTCGTACATTTCTGCACTAGTTAAATCCCTCCCATTATCAGCAGCAACTTCACGTGTAAGATCTATTATGTAATACCGACATCTACGAATCAGCATTCTATTGTTCTCTTCACGAATTTGAATTATAGCATCCACGTAATTATCTACATTTCTACGTTCCATAGTCAATGAATCCCTACGTGGGATTGGTGCATTCAAATTACGTAAATCTTGAACAAGTATCTCTGATTCACGTACGCGCCGCGGCCATTCCCTTCTAACAGCTGCATAAAATTCACGTCGATCGCTTCTCCACCATTCGTGGTACGTATTCAACCCTCCCAATAGCCACATCCGACCACTGTTCTTAATTTCACTTACTGCTACTTTTAATTCATTCTCCATCGCGTATAAAGCGAAAGCGAAATAAAATAACCTGACTCAATTATCAGTGTCTACCTTTACAAAAAAAAAAAAAAATTTAAATAAATACAAATAAAAAGACAAAACAAATAGTAACACTTGTTACCATAATATGAAATAAGTCTAACTGCTTGCCTATTCTTAACATAACATTTGATTATGCACATATGAAGATTAAGAGTATTCAAATTTTTTTTTTTTACGGTTATGAAAAAGAAAAAAATGGATATTCACATACCTATCTCTTGATTTGGAGATGAGAAGATTTCAAAATCAGAATTTTAAGTAAGCTAACTTGGGTTTTTCCTTCCCTTTTAGATATCGCTCTCAACCAATCATCTGAGAGTAAATAATAATTGTTATTTTTGAATTTTGGACGAAATATATAAATGCCTCTTTAATCATTGTATCTAAAAATTGAAACCATATTACAAAATAAATAAACAAACAAAACAATACCAAACAATAACATGCGACTCACTACCAAATTCGAACCTTGGCTTCGGTGTTGCTTTCAGTGAGTTTGAATAACTTTCCAAACTCACCCACTTTGTATGTCAATATATAGCATAAATTGGGAAGGTTCAATTTTTTTTTTACATTTGTTGATTACACCTTTCTAGTAATTATTAGTGGCACCTTCACATGTTAAAATCACTATTGCTTTCTGAGATTGTCATCATATCTATCACGTGTATATATCAGAGTATCTTCTACTCCACTTATGTCCTGACATTTATTTTTTGTCACATAGTAAAAGATAAATTTTTCAGTCATATATCCAAAAATTAGTGTTCAATTACACTTCACTTTCAATGCATTCACGGGTATGATTGCAGGAAACTGTACTTGTCCTAATACTGCATTGTACTTACTTCATTTTCAATCCATTCACGGGTATGAGTGCAGGCAGCAGTATTTGTCCTAATACTCCATTGTACTTACTATGTCATGTAGCTTTCATGTTACAAGTCTCTTTTGTGTACACGTGATTTTGAGGAGATCCAGTGAGTATTTGTAAAGTGATATCAATCCACTCCTCTGTCAAATGCATTTTGAACTTCAATAACTTTTAATGTCCAGAGTTAAACTGTGAATTCTTATATATGACAAAGTTTTTCTTATATTTTTTTTTACTATAATACCCCTCTTAGAATATAAAATTTTATATATTTTTCAAATTTATATATATTCCTCAATCATACACATATTCCCCTAAAATTTTACATAATCCCCCTCATCGAATTCAGATAGTATAATATAAAAATTTATTAAGATTTCAAAATTTATTTATTTGAAAGTCTATGCATCATATTTTTAATACTATGTACTAAGAATAACTTTTACATTTATTTTAAGAAATTCATTATGACCTTGATATCTTTATTCACTATATTCCGAGACACAGTAATATATTGCCCATGATAATATTCCAACAAATATATATTTTAAAGTATTTTAATTTCTTTTTTGTTGGTAATAATGACCTTATGTAAAAAATTACATTTAATTTCAAATTTTTAATTTTTTGTATGCTCCTAATTGTAAATCTTAAAATTGATAGAAGTGCAATTTACAAATTTGAAATTTATTTTTTTTTATATTATTTATGGATTTTATAAGTTCATGGTTTTTAAATTATTTATATTTTCCTTAATATTTCTAGATTTTTAGCTAAGGTTTATTTAAAATATTTTGAATCATGCTAGAAACAGTTTGAATATTTAAAAATAATTTTTAAATTCACATAAGTATCAGCAAAATCTTAATTTATTTATTTGAAATTGTATGTATCATAATTTCAAAACAATATACTAATATTAAAATTTAATTTAATTTTAACTCATTCATTTTGACCTTCATATCTGTATTCACTGTATTCCAAGACCTAGCAATATGTTGCCCATCATAATATTCCAACAATTTTATACTCTGATCTAATGTATTTTTTTATTTATTTGGTTAAAATTACATTATAAAAAAAAATACATTTAATTTCAGATTTTAAATTTTTTATATAGTAAGTATTTGTAAATCTTCAAATTGATTTAGTCAAATATACATAGATTTATTTGAAATTTCATTATATTATTTATGGATTTTATAAGATCATGTTATTTAAATTTTTATTTTTTCATTCATATTTCTATATTTTTTTCCCTCGTTCATTTTTAATATTTTGAATTTGTTAGAACCAATTTGTACATTAAATTTAATTTTTT
>JAESVK010060372.1:23274-59127 GCA_017140935.1 Hamamelis virginiana
TATTTGTTTAGGTAGATTATTAATGGTTAAAAATAAATATAAAATTGAGAGCATGATTTGATTTGAATTTAGTTTAGATGAACTTATTAGATATGAAACAATTGTAATATATTTATCTCTCTAACTCTTTAATAATATCCTATTTCTAATTTGATATCCCATAAAACATAATATGGACTCATGGTCTATTGTTTATACATGAAATTTTTTCATCGAGAGGGTAGCATTAACGATAATTAATTGGATATAAAATATTTGGATAATTCGATAGTGGGATGATTTGAATAACCCATACAAAAGTATTATCGATAATTGGATTTTCAATTTTCGATAATTGCATGCAATACGAACGCCAATTATTATTATCGATAATAATAAATAGAAATATCGATAATAGCATTGAAAATCACCACCTTTTATCAATATCACAGTTTTGGGGAGGCGTTGGCTTGATAATTGAATATTATGAAAAATGGTAAATTCAAATTATCATATATAAGTGCTTAATGCTTTCAATATGACGAGTAATGCATATGGATAATAAGTGACTCTACAAATATTATCATATTTGGCAAATTTTTCTATCCTGGTAGCCAAACGGAGTTCGACCTATTCAAATGGATTTATGTTTTCGATTCAGACACTGCAAAGAATTAGTACTCGTATGTTTTGCTTGCCTTGAGGAAATATGATTCTTGCCAAATAGTTGAAGATTTTTAATAATGAATGAGTTTGGGCCTTAAATTCTAAACGATTTGCGTAGTTGCTCTTTAGAATTATAAAACAAAGCATATCAATTTTAATTATATTCAGCTTGATGATGATATAAGCATGTGAACTTCCGAGTTACTAGAAGGGTTATTATGTATTAAATATATTATGTATTAAATTCTATTTAATTCCTCAACTATAAATTAGTTAAATATATATTATGTATTAATTTTGATTATTTAACTCAATAATTTAAAATCAAATTATTTTATAATTATTATTTGTAATTATAGTATGAAATAATTATAAGTATTAACGATAAATGGAACCCAATTATCGTTACTGTTGAGGAGAGTAACGTTGCCAAGTATCGATAATGCTAATTAAGCAGAGTAACGTGGCATTGCTATCGATAATGATGAGGAAGTGAGGAGAGTAACGTATCATGCCCAGTTGCCAATTATCGATAATTATCGATAATGCTGTGGAGAGTAGCGTCTCATGGGGGTAAAGGCATGGGAAGAATAAGATTGTGTTACTTTGAGGAAATTAATTCCCAAACTAACCTACTTAGCATTTATCACGTAACCGACATTTAGCCTGCAAGTTCAGAAGTTTCTTTTAATCTGAGCCGTTTCTCCAACCTTATTTCGGGATTGACGGAGTCGCTCATGAGCGACGTCCCTCAGGATATCCGCACTCTATATATATATATATATATATATATATATATATATATATATATCAAAGATGGCATGGAAGACGTGAAAAGATATCCTAAGATTCATGCCTCGGTCGAAAGTATGGGTTTTAACAGGCTCAAATGGAGTGGAATTCATGTTGCAAACACCACCACGTGGATAAAATAAGGCACTAATAACTATTGATTTCTTAAAATATGATCGATGTCATTTAAAGAAAAGGAAACAAACCGGATACTTCTCCGCAAAAAAGATGAGATTCTCCAATGAAATAAATCCTCCACCCCTAATAAATAGTGTTGACAAAATTCACATTTATATACATGCACAGGGGAAAAAAAAATCATTAAAAACTAGGCCTCTGAGTCAAATTCTATACATACCTAAAATCTGTTGAAGGATCTGAACCTTGCCAACCCATCTCCTTCCAAAGCTCCGATTTAAGAGATGGGAGTTCCCTATCAGGAAAAGCCAACCTCCATAATTGTTTAAGTGCATCCTGCCACCCATATTTCATTATTTTTTTAATTAGAGTTTATAGAGTAAAAGTAAAGTAAAATAAAGGTTCCTTTTCATCTAACTAGTTTTTTGTTTGTAGCCTGTACATGTTGTTGGTGACTCCACCTCCAATTAGTATCAAAAGTACACAATACAGATAAATCAAGACATAAAAATAAAGATGTTCACCAACATCTTTACAAAGCATGCACACAGGTTCATCAATTTCATCTTCCCTCTTAAACATGCATGAAGTGAAAACTATAATAACCTGTATTTTTATTCCTTTATTTTATCATCTTTTTATTAAATAAAATAATAATAAAAAAACACATTTTCGAAATACCCACTATGTCCCAAGTATATAAATACATAACCCACCCCTTTACCCACTTCATTTCACACTACCAAAGAAAAGAAGAGTGGGAGCTAGGGAAAGAAGGAGAGGGAGTGCTGCCGGAGTGTCGCCGTCACCGGAGAAGGTAAGGTTTGTTTGGTTTACAAGTTTTCTTTGGTTTTCTTTCCCATGCATCTTTCTTTTGAAACCCATTTGTGGATTTATTGGGGTTTAAGCTTGGGTTGTGTGTGGATGATGATAATTTATAGTGCATGGATGTTTTGGGAAGTGTTTAGCATGAGCTTTGAGGATTTGGGTCGGCTTGTAAGGCCTTAGTTTATTTTCTTTATGCACGTGTACGAGTTAGGAGTTGAAATGCATTGTTTATTCTTCTTTTCAGATCCTGATAGTCCCGGAGACTATCCATTCGCGAGCTAGGGTTTGCATTACTTGGGAAGGACCAAAGTCTAGAGAGAGGAGTTGCAATGGTGGAGGTAGGAATGTGTTTATCCTCACTAACATTGATAATATGAAAGTCTTTGAAATGTTTATTATGTAACTTGTTTGAAATATGTTTTGAATTAACTACGATGCATGAAATTATAATCGTTTGATATTCTCGGTGTGGCATGCTTTATACTGAAATGATGATGGCATATGAAATGATTGTTTAAACTCATACTTGACTGACGAATGCTTTTATGAAACGATGTTTGGATTTTGAATATATGCCTTGTACAATGATTTATGCCCGTTTGGCAATGTGTTATATTATAAATAGAATGTTCTGGTTGTGGCTCGGTTTGTATCACAGTGGGGATATAAGGGCCCATAGTCTTGGATGGAGCCTTAGAGCAGACCCAAAGGAATAGCCCCGTAAGTGGCTTGGCAGTTGACAGCGCAAGATAACTGGCCGTATACCCTCAGAGGAAGAACCCCGTAGTGGTTATTTTTAGCGGGCTGGTTAGCCTGAATGTAGTGTAATACATCCACAAGCCTAATGTGAAATCTTGATTTGGAATGGAAGGAAATGGCAGGTTATGTGAGAATATATGAGAATGAGAACTCATGATGGTTTTGAAATACGAAAGTCCACACAAATTTTATGAACTGTTTTAGAAATGTTATTTTTATTGCTTACTGTAATAATTCATGCATCGGTATTATTGTTGTTAGTTGAGGATAATATTTCTACTGAGCATTTCAGGCTCACGCTGTGTTTTATACGGCAGATTCTCAGGTTTCTAGAAGTAGCTCGCCTGTTGGGAGCTCTACATCTTTGGTGGTTGGCTTTGCTGCATTCGGTGCATTTCTGCAGCATAGTTTGAGCAGGGTTAGAGACTAGAATGTCTGAACATTTATGCATTATAAATTTGCCCATATGCCAGGGTTGTTGGCATTATGATATTTTATTCTGAGGATGTATTTATTCAGTATTAAGTGCTACTCGATAACATTTGTATGCACATTTTATTTCATGTTATTTTGATATATCTATTTTCTTTCCCCTGAGTATGGAAATATGAATGAGTATATTAGGTTGTATCTCCTCATTGACACGTGTCGACCTACCCAGGACGGTCAGTACAATTTGTCAAGTTGGGGTGCTACAAAAACCCAACCCATTATATTAACCAGAGGCATTAATCATGTAATCAACATATCCTCATCAAAATTGAAATGATTCTTTGAAGATGGGTAATGCTGATGTAGTGGAGCAGACCACAAACTAAGGTTGTCAAGAACATTTTGATCGTGTATCTTGAATGCAATAGTGCTCAGCATGATGACTATAATTTAATCTGATTTGACAATACATGGATAAGGTTTTCAGCAAAACCTGAAACGGGTATGTCTAAATGTACATTAGAGTAGCATAAGTGGTGTACAATATCATTTGTATGGTCTTTCAAGAAATTCTAATACATATGATATGGTCAAGGTTAAAAAGTCCATCGACATTCTTTACAAGAACATTTCAAAGATGCAGAGCATATAACTGAAAATTAAATGAAAATGTTCATAGAACTGAGCGATTTTCAAGCCCCATAGGGCCGTTGAAAATTTCCCAGCCTGATTTTGTAATTTTATTCATCACTTCATTAAATTTGGAGTAAACCTTTAATTTTTAGAACTAAACCGTAAGAACTCAAAAAATACATGAATGAAGAACATTGTGGTAAATGTTAACAAAGGAAAGTCATTAGAAATATGGAAAACAAACATGAATAAAGACCTACTTGATGCTTCACACAAGAACCATCAAAGGGAACTTCCAATCTTCGTTGTAGAATTCTGAGTCTTTCCTCCTAGAAGAATATCAATTTACAGATTTATAAATTAGAGTATTGATAACTAAAACCCTTTTTTTTTTAGCAAAACATGCAATAGAATGAGGATAATATTGAATACCCACCTCTTAGAAAAAGATAAAACAATAGAAGATGGCGAAGACAACCTTCCACATTAGAAAGTAGAGCATAACAAATAAACAATGTCCACAAACTTCATAATGCCTTCAAAGACATCCAAAGATTAGTGGTGCAAAGTCTCAAATTTTTCTTCTCCTCAAGTTGTGATATTATTGTAATTTTGGTAAACACCATTAGACTTCTTATGTAACGACCCGAACTTCGCAAAGTTACAATATTATCCGCTTTGCCTGTATGCGCAATGTATGCACCCATACACGTACATCCATGTGGCAAGCACACGACTTTTGCTTTCTTGGGTTGCCCCTTAATACGCGTTGTTACAAGGAGATGTACGTCCTTTCCTTAAGTACAGAATCTTTGGACTATCTGCTTCTGATGTGGGATTCAGTAATACCCTCCCTCAACCTTAACCTCACCCTCACCCACTCTCGAGGACTATTGGGACTATTGGTACTTTTGGTTCCTATTGGGCCGATATCACACCTTAACACTGGAAAAGAAAGCTAAAAACTTTGTAAATAATGTTTCAAACAAAGCAATCCATCCAATCTTTCAAACCAAGGGGACAGTGTGAATTTGCAGCTCAATTTCGATATATTTTACAAGACGAGATCTTTGTGACGATCACATATAAAACTTTCTATAGACAATTATTTCCAATGTAATAGGAACATATTGTTTAGAAAAGTATAATAGCCTAGTTTGCCACAAGACTGACTCATTGTTGAATGCATTTTGAACTTCATGAATGATATACAATGTACATTTAGATCCTTCATATCCATGGTTTTACACTTCTTCAATGATAATTTACTACTTCAATAATTGTAAATTCCACATGGTTATTTTCAGTAACATAGGACTATGGAGCTCATTGCAAATTCACGGAATTAAATATCGGTATCGTGACAGATATATCGATAGTCCCAAAACATAGATATATCGATCGTATAGAAAATATCAATATCAATTTAAAGATATGATGGATATAATATCGGCAAATATCGGTAAAGTTATGTAAGTCGAATATCATATTGATACCCTCAAATATACAGATATATCGAGGATATTGGGGATATTTTATTCCATGCTTGTAATAGCTAATGCAGGATCCCACCACACCTTTTGCCCCTCTTAGAGAATGTACAAGTTGCTGGTTTCAAATAGGATCAAATTTGTGTGGAAAAGGAAATAAAAGCATGCAAAATTTCTAATTTTCCCCAGTGAAAGAATTTATTTCCAAGGATTACATCAATTTAATATCTTTTTATAACTCGTTGCACCATTATCCTTTTTATGCAACTTACATATTGATATATTTGGAACAATATCCAAGAAAAAATAGATTCTAGTGATGGTTAGAGTTCAATATTTACCTTTTGAGTAAAATGACATAATCAAACAAAAGATAAAGGGGTAAATCTCATTTACACCAAGAGCAATATGCCCCAACTCATTAGACACACTCACATAACAAATCCTAAAAGAGTAGGATAATGAGACAACAAATAGAAGACTCAGAATTGATATATACTTTTTTACATAGTTATCAGAACCAGACCGGAAATCGACCCGACCAAGGCACTGGTTCACCGGTCTAACCACTAGGTCAACGGTTGGACCGCTTAATTACAAAATATATATTATTTTAAATATATTTGACATTTTTACAAGTATATGAATGTAATAAGGTTATATTTTATAGATTGCATTACAATAACAATAAGTAAAGCATAGCCTAGTGGTAAAGACTCCCATTTCCTTTTCTTAAAGAGGTTAGGAGTTCTAACCTCAAGGAATGCAAGTTCCATAAAAGATACTTTGAATTATTAATTGACCAATTAGACCAGCCATTTCACACTATTTTAGGCTGGTTCAAGGCGGGTTACTCCGGTTTTCTTCCTTATCCAGTCCAATAATAAACCCAGATCGAGTAGGGGTCTGGTTTACTGGTCCGATCGGTCGGGCCTGTCCGATTCTGATAACTAGGCTTTTTTATATAACTACACTTCACATGAAAAAATTTAATTCTCAGTTAATTTATTATACACAATGGTCATAACTCATAACCCTGAATTCAACCAAAACCAGCTCTCAAAAATATAGAAATCATAACAAAATATCCCTAACTTCAAAAGTTTTAGCTCAATTTTTTAAAGGGTTGCCTCTTATGCTCCTATAAAATACATACCCACATCATGCACAGTGGAGCTATAATCTAAACTACTAACAACAGTAGCCATCACAAGGTAAACACTCACAACAAAGGTACCACTACTGAGGATGGCACCACTCTACAAAGCTCAAAGAGAGCAAAAAGGAAATTCTAAAACTCAAAAGCCAGTAGACTGTTGGGATGTATGCCTTGAAAAAACAATTATTACATCTACTTATTTATTTTGGTTAACTATTACATTTATTTTCAATTCATGATAAATGAGATTTTTTTTATCACATAATTCATATAGTTGACCTTTGTTTATCCATGAGATAAATGATAAGTGTCTTCTTCTTTTTTTTAATCAAGGAATGATAGATGTCTATAGTTACATTGAATGTGATTTATGTATGCGAATGAGATATACTTGCGAGGGATATAAATCATGATCGATGCTACTTAAACATGTAGACAATCATGAGTCTAGGCATCTCATGCACGAAGATTGTAGCATATTTGTTTCTATAAGAGTGGCATACATCAACCATCATAGTAGAAGATTCCGAATTGATATGCTAGTGTATTTCAAGCATTAAATAAAGAACATGATAGTCGCATCACTTAAAATACAGTCCCCATTCCCCAATTATGCGATACTTATAATTGCTAACGGCAATAAGCTCATAAAGTAGTGAACTCAAAATTCTGTTCTTTAGTTACTTTAACTTGCAAACAAGTAAGGTCTCTAAGATCAGCATGTCGGTATCTTGAATGACTAGGATGTTAGAGATATGCCCTAAAACCAATCCTAAAGGGCAAATCAATTTCATATTATATTAAATAGAAGGTATAACTTGTCTTGTATATTTAAATATATATATATATGATAAGGTCCATGAATAAATGATATGAGAAAGATGTATCTCAAGTTGTTGAGATAGGGAGACTTATATTTCTCATACACATTTATTCTAAAGAAGTTTCTACTCATAGGTTTATTAAAGTGGACATTTATAAATCATTAAGAGTAGCACAGATTTAAACAAACTCCAATGGGAGGATAGGTAGTCTTTCCTATCTGTATCTGTGTAGTGACACTATAGTTAATCTTTGGGTGCATATTAGAGAATATGTACACTGACATAATCTGCAAGAATATTCTTATTGAGTTTAAGTCAAAAGAATATTCTTATGTTACATCCATTTATTTGGTAATCCTTAGACCTAACACACCAGAGTTATCTTGTACATAAGTTATTAGAGTTTCATAGTATCTCGTACATCTTTAGCCATCAGGATGTAATCGATACTCATTGGCTCTAATGGGTTATGTATGAAGATAGATGAGTGTGCAAGAAGGAATCATCGCTCTCACTTTGATAAGAGAGAATGTCAAGGTTTGTTCACAAAGTTAATTCTCATTTTGAATCTCTGGCCAGAGTGATATGTGAACTGTGAAAGAGTTTCATCGGGTTCATCTTATTGAGATTATATTTTGTAGAACATATAACAAGTTGTAAAGTCAAACCATACCTGATTATCTTAACAGTGACATTAGGGGATGAAGAATTAAATAACAAGAAGGGTTCATTTAGTTCTACTATTCACCCATACCTAGGGTACGTCATGATATGTTGCTAGATGTCACTCATGACTAGTGAAGGCCTAATGGTAAGTGTTATCATTGAGGGCAAAATTGGAATTGTTCCAATTGAACCATAAATAGAAAGTTTCTATTTTAGAGAACATGAGATGTCCCTATCCACTATTAAGTTGGTGTGAACCCAAAGGGTCACACACAATAAGGACATAAGTGAGTTCTTTAAGTTTAGAGAGGGGTAAGTTTCTAAAATAGTAACTAATGGGGTCTCTTTATTAATTGTTAATTAAAGAGGGCTTTAGTTGCAATTTAGAAACTCTAGTATTTGCCTATAAATACAAGAGAAAGGGTGCATGCTAGCACTAAGTCCACTCCCACCCTAAATAGAAGAGGAGGCTATCATCAAATCACCCACTAGTGTGGCCGTGACCTAGGGACTCTCCCCTTGGCCGTGATTGTCTTCTCTCCCTCTCTAGTTTGTTTTGATTCAAGAGTTGAACAAGTGCAAAGAGCTTGAAGGGTCTTGTGTTCATGTGGATACCTTGAAGGCTTCATACTTTTGGAGCTTGGATTCGATCAAAGTTTTCAATCAAAGGCAATCAAGTAAGTATGTTATTTTGTTTAAATACTTGTTCTTGGTTTATATTCGTGATCCTATGCTTGTGTTTGTATCTTGGCTTGGTCTTGATGAATGGATTCAATTTTATAAAAAGTTTTACGTCTTCCCTGCGAATCCATGTTCATCGATTCCTTTCATAGGATTTGGGATTGTGGGAACACTTCTTGAGATGGAATCTACCCTAGGAGAGTCAATACACCCTTGTTCTAATTGATTCGTTAATTACTGGTACCGCATAATCATTTTAGTACATGGTCTATGAAAATGTAACTAGCAATTAAAGGATAATCAATTAGGTCTCAAGGAATGAAAGATATGAGATTACATTGGCTTGACAGTATATTGAATGTCATTATAATATGTACTTCTAGGTATATAATTGCAGAGGGGTTTAATTCCAAGTATCTAGAAAGCTCAACGCTTCTTTGTTTATTCTCATATCTTGAAGTGCAACAATCATTATTTAGTGGAGTAATTGATTTTTAATTAGTCATTGACAAAAGCCAATTGGAGCCAAGACATGGGAACCTTATAAATCCCACTACTAGCCCTACCTTGATGTGAACTGAAAGAGCTTTATAAAAGGAGAAATTTCTTCTCCCATAACCAATCACTTGTGAGTGTGTTCTTGTGTGGAATTATTGCAAGGAGACCCCACATCTCTCCCTCCCTCCCTCCCTCCCTCTTGGGTCATAGTAGAGAAGCTCTTAATGAAAATAGCCTCCCCCTCGAAATTGCTTCTACCAAGGGTAGTTACTTTTTTATATTTTTCTTAAATTAATGGTGAATCATGAGTTTGAAGATCTAGAAAGATTTTCTATCACGTTTCCACGTAGTTTTTAAAACCAAGTGGTATAAGGTATTACAGCCAACTCATGACTTTCTCCCTTGGTTTATGCTTTAATGGAGTTCATCACCTTTGATGATTATATAATTTATTAGAGGGCTGTCCATGGATTTAAAATTATTTTACAGTATGTTTGTATCTTTTTCTTTTTCTTTTTTCTTTTTTCAATCTTGTATCCATGTATGTTTGACAAATGATGGAATAGATGTGTTGGTAGGGTTAATAACCCTACATAGCTTATTTTGATGCATGGTTCAAAACCCTAATTAGAGTTCTCCATGGAGTGTTCAGCCACCCACGCAGATGCTTCCCTTATTTTCTATTTTATGCTTACAAGATGATTTAGAAGGAGACCTAGGGAAAGGGGTGCATATGGTGACTCCTGATGTAACTCAAGTTGCAAATCATCAAGAATTAAAGAAAAATCGCATTAGAATTGAAGAACACTGCTGGAATTAAAAGAAAATGCTGTAAAAACAGCAAGTACAAAGAGCAAATGCTCATCTATAGATTTGTACAGATCTAAAAAATCAAGAAATATTATCTAAAAACTGATTTCTCTAACCACTAGACAAGTATTTATAGATATTCTAACATTAAACAGCTCATAACAACTGGTAACAAACTCCCAAACAACTAATAAGAGAGATACTCAAGTTGCATGACTGTTACAAATAGTAAATGAAAAACACAAATTAACAACTTGTAACCAACTCCCTAACAACTAATATGAGACATACTAAAGTTACATGACTCACAAGAAATAAAAAACAAAACACATTAATAACTTTTCTAACTAGCATTATAAGACTGCATCATACTCCCCCTCTTTAAAGAAACTTGCCCTCAAGTTATAGTAACAATCAAAATTTGCCACACAAGTAGCTTATTGTGTCTCTTAAAGATCTTAATCCACTTGTAAACTTGCATGTATCCTCAACTTAGAAGGCAAATCTTGAAAGTAAACATCCACATATGGCTGTAAGAAGTCACTAACATGACTAAAACAGTCATTTCCAACCACTATTTTTGTTTGCACACAAATTGGCTTTTGCGAGGTGCCCCGTGCCGGAACCTAGTTGGTTCAAATCGAAGCCAATCCTTTTGACTCAGAGCACCAGTTAATTAGAAGAAAGCCAAGAAATCAACCAAATTGATTTTCGACCAATTAACAAGCCACCTTGAAAGTCGAGATTGGATGAAACGATAGATTGTGAAGGGTTGGGGTTCTTCCCTTATCATTGATCAATAGGACTTTACCAAAAACAAAATAAATTGCAGTGAATTAAAAGCAAGCTAGATTACGAATTGCAAGCAATCTAGTTTAACGAATCCAAAGCAAGTTAATCTTATGGAATTAAATCGAGCTATTGAATGACAAAAGTTACCATTGTAAGTAATGTATGATTACAGCCATGGAAATCGAAAATGATACAGAAAAATAAGGCTATGAACTAGATAATTGAAAAAACTAGCACGAGTTTGTAGTGTGACGTTGAGTGTCCCTTCTTGCCTCCAATTTTGATATTTATAGAGAAAAATCCATATAGCCGTTGATGGAGAACCCGCACAATCTGTTGCTTGCACAAGAATTATCTGTTGGTTCCTATTTTCATGCCATGATTTCCATTAAACTAGGAACTGCTTTCTATGCCCAGTCATCCACTTCTTTCCTGATATTGACCTAGTCAAGTGCTTCACGTGACTTTTAATCCCCATCTGATTATATTTTTCTTATGGGTTGGATCTTGGCCATTTTTTATTTCTAATCCACTTCTCATATTGGGCTTTCATTCATAGTGGCCCAACTAAAGACTACCTTGAATTACCCAACCTTTTTATGGACTAGAAATTTATTTATACTCCAATAATTGCCAACCCCACCCACAAATTTTGAATTTTAAAATCCAGATAAAGACATTCAAATTTCAAAATGTGATAAGTTAACCATCTTATCGTTTCAACTGAATCTTCCTTTCTCTATCATCGTTTTTGCTTCTTATATATATATATATATAAAATGTCACTCTTAATATTCCAACTACAAAAGTCAATTTTTTAAGAAAAATAACCCTCATAAGTTCTTTCTCTCTCTAAACCCTTTTCATCTTCTTTATATTTCCCTCTCCTTTCTTACTGTCTCTTCTTTCTAAGCTTCCATTATTCCTTCTTTCTTCATCAAACCTTTACCAAAATTTTAAACTCCATACATTTTCATCTTCACCGAACCCTCAAACCCTTCTTTTCACATAAACTCCATTTGTTAATCTCACTAAAAATCTCAACTTCCACGTCAACGTGATGGAAAAAACCAAAGGTGGCGGAGCTTCTCAAGCATCCTCTCCTCCATGTGATCCTCAACTTCCATCTCCATCTTCAATATTAGCCTCTCTTGGTAGCTCTTTTGTTGATGAAGTTTTTACACTTCCTAACGCCCAAGATTTATCTATTGGGCCAGCTTTAACTCATCTCATTGAGAATGCCGAACATGAACAAATCTTTCCTAGGTTTGGGGAAGAGAAATTTCTTATCGAATCTAAAATCTCTTGGGCACCATGGTTTGAATTCAACTCGATTCGAACATGGCACAAAGCATAGGAAGAATGGGTACAATGGGTTGACCGAATCCAGCTTCATTTCTACCAACAGTGGGTTGAAACAGGCATCTAAGTGTATTGAGCTTTCTCGGCATCCACTGCCTATGGATCGTTCCATGATTTCGGCCATGCTATGTTTTTGGAGCCGGTCTTCAAATACATTTTACTTTGGGTGTGGTCCGATGAGCCCCACAATTTTTTATATCATGCCATCACCGGCCTCTTTTCCCATGGAGAAGAGGTAAGTGCAATTTTAAAACTTCTCCCAATAATGTCAAATTTAATGATAAAAACATTCGGATTTTTCATGGTTGCTATATTAATGCCGAACGGAGAAACTCTTAAAATGTTTCCAATCAGGAACATTGTGCATTTCTTCTGCAATTCTTGGACAAGTTTCTTTTCTGCATTTTTGGGAATTCTATGACAAAAGAAAACAAGTTACATATAACTTCATATTGGGGATATATGTATGATTTTTTTTATAAAAAATGGGCGGATCATCGAACTACACAATGACTAGCAATGCAATATGTCATATGCGGCGGAATCCTTTATAAGTGGTCTTAAAACAACATTTCGCTGAGGTTTCTAGATGAGGAAATTAAGAGGAAGAGATGCCACTAAGCTAAAAGCCTAGAGTTAACAAGTGTCTTAAGGCTTAACATCTAATGGATGCTAAGTAACTGAAAGGCATAATAATTAGTAATACTTTTCATTCATTCATTTATGCATTCTTTTTTTTGTAAATCTGCGCACTGCACGAGGTTTTTACTAGTAGGTTCTTTATGTAAAATTATAATTTTCTTTGGTTCAAGAAGATGACTTAGAGGAGGAGAAGAACATTATGAAGATCCATAAAAGCAAAGTCCTTGGAGCTTGAAGGTGCACAACCTTGGAGGAATCCATCTTGAAGTGTATGGCTAGCTTCAAGGGTCACATGATATGTACAGCAAGCTTAGAGATCATCCTTTCAGGTGTACAGCCATGAGAGAGAATAGGGTATCTTGGAGGGTCCCATGATATGTAAGCGAGCTTGGAGATCATCCTCTTGGGTACAGCCATGACAGAGAATAGGGGCAAATTCATCCTTATCTCTAGTTATTTAATCCATTGACAGCTTGTATGTAGTAATGCTCAAGTTACTATCGAATTTGCAAGTCTTATCTTGACAAGGCATTGACTAAAGTGGTGTACTACACCCACTTTCTATTTTTTGGAAGGGTTTGAATTTCAAATTTTAAAGGATTTAGAACTTTCATTTTGTTTAATTCAATCCATATTTCTAAAAATTCATTACCTAGGAACTAGAAAGCTGGTGAGTCACTTAGTAGGTTGGTTGGGCCCATGGGTTAGTGGGGCCCACCTAAGGCTCCAAGGATGCCCACATCACTGAAAATTTAATATGATCCAAAGTTTCCAATCGTCGGTTAGACGGATTCCTTTGAGCGTTATTGTACGTAGAAAAGTGTAATATTTAATAGTTAAATTACACATTTTCTAAATAAAATCCACACTTGCTATAATCAAGTGGGAGACGGACCATCCATTTTAAACTCCATGGTCTTCCATCGTAAGTTTATTGTAAACTGAAGTGAGTACCTTGTGCCATCTTCGCGTGGTCTCCTCACAAAGGGTGCTCATTTCATTGGTTACAAATTGAACTATCGGAAGGATAGAATTGGGTGAGATAGGGCAGAATAATCTCCCTAAAGAAGCGTTTAACACCAATGATTCAAATATCAGTCATTACATATCGTATCAGCCAATACGTACCGACTGTCAGTAACACTATCATTGTTTCCATTACACCGCCATAAACCGATATTTAAACTATGCTCCTATGTATTGCATAAAATGGCTGCATTGCATTCTCCACAGGAACATCAAAGAAGCCCCTACCCTCTTCACCAAAATTAAAAACTAAGAAAATAAAAATAGTTATGTGGTTTATGATCACAAGAGCCATTAACACACATCTTTCACATTATTCTCCATTTCTCCTAGACATTCTTGCATTTCTCCAATTCCACCATAGCCTTCTATTCAACGCATCATTCGACAACAAAGAACTTATAGACACTGATGAATCATTGGCCTCATCTCCACCACCCACCACCTTCCATATTCACAAATTTGCTCCTCCGCACCACTAGAACATAGTTTAACCATGTCTTCCAATTTAACAAGGTCACTTCTTTATAACTCAATCCTTTCAGCAATTCAGCCAAAATCATCCCATCCATTGCCTACAAATAATCTTCATCAATCATCACAGCATTTCAACTCACTAATACTTTCCAGTGGAATCCACTGCAGCAGATCCGTAAGGAAACTCTGATTCATCTTTAGAAATTCTTAAAAGCAAGGATTTCAAGCCCCAACCGCTCCAACATCTTCCCAAAAGTTTTTCCATGCATCCATCTCAAAAATTTCTTACTATCCACGAAGATGAACAACAACTTCCATTAGTCGCTGCATTTTCTTACATCCCATGACAGTAATTCAAGGAAAAGGGCTTTGCAGCAAATCTCAACTACCTGATTTTACTCCTCCAGATCTGAGCACTCACCATTGTCTCCTCATGCCCCTACCCTAATCGTGAATAGATGTCATATACTACTAATAGTGTATCAGCCTAACTTCAAATGGTGAGCACCAAATCTTACTAGGCGTTTGCAAGCCAACCTTGCACCAAGGTTCTGACCGGGAGGATAGTCACAACCGATGAGGGATTGGGAAGGAATATATGGTTGATGGTGAATAGCAAAAGAAAAGCACAATGCAACTATTTTCCAGTCTGTTAGCAAATGAGATTTAGATCCCATTTTCTTCACATAGTCAGCCACTCCTCTCACACCTTTAATGGTGTTGCAAGAGTATGCCCAAGTGCCAAAATGATCCTATGCTCTAAGACATGGATGAATGGGCTACCAGAACTATCTCTCTTTCCTTTACCCTATGGCTTGCTTTTATACATGATTGTGATAACTTGCAATATCCAGTCCAGAAGATGTTTGCCAGACCAAGTCAACTAGTGACAAATCACCTGGTGGTTATATTGGTGTCTACACTCCTTTCCCATTTTCCTAGGTCCCAAGTTGTCAAATCAAAGATCTTTTTTATTAAATGCAACTTGTACTTTTGTACTATGAGTTGCTTGAACACTCAACCCATGTCTTGGAACACTGGTTAACCGAGATCATAGAAGTCTAATATTATGATTCTTGGCACTTCCCCCCACATGTTGCCAAGCATGTCCCCTTGCATTGTCCAAGGTAGGTCGAGGTTTCCATGAGAGCCTCCCTCGACCATCACCGCAAAAGGTCCGTGCCCCAACCACCAAACCATAATTCCCAATCCACTTGTGCATATTTTATTTCCATATCAAAAGTGAGCCAACCTCAACATTAAAGTGAGTTGACATCAACTTTGAATATCTTTGCCAAGTCTTTTGACTTCATCAATTAATCCCAATATTAAAAGCCACATGTCATGATAGTGGTGTCAAAATGGGTAGATCAGGAAGGCCTGGCCAGTTAAGAAAGTGGGCTAACGGGCTATCGGATCGGATCGGGCTTGACCAGTTAAGCTATCGGACCGGATCGGACCTGTCCAATAAGAGGAAAAGGGTCTGTCCAATCTAGTCCATTAGACTGGTCCACTAAGATAATGGGACGGATCGGACCCGATCGAGCTAATGGACTGGACCGGATTGGGCTAATGGATCGAGCTAACGGGCTAATGGGTCGGGCTAACGGGCTTTTTTGTCAATTTTAATTTTTTTTTCACTTTCTTTTAGTATATTTAAATTACAATGTAAAAAAAAACAAAAAAACATAAAACATAACTAGTAAAGTACATGAATAAATAATAATTAAACAAAAAATAAACTTATTTTAAAAAGATTCACCATAGTTAAAAATTAAAAAGATTTAAAGATTGTTGTCCAAAGTAATAATTTTAATTAAAAATATATGAGATTCTTAATTGAAAAAGATAATTTGTGACTTCTACTAAATAAGATTTTTTCCTTTTTAAAAAATTTAGTGAGTTCATGAATGAAAAAATAAAATAAAAAATACCGAATAGAGTCGTGAACAGGCTCATTTAATTGTAATTAAGACTTGTTAAAAGAAAGACCCATAATTTGTAAAATACAAAACCCACTGTTGGATTGAACAAACTTATTATGAATAATACTATGATTGCAAAGAATCATAATAATCTAATGGTCTATTTTTGAAAAATGCCAATGTAAAAAAATGTATGTTTTGTTCTTCAAAATATCACAAATCTTCTATAGTCATTATTCAAAAATTGACCATTGGATCACTATGATTTTTCTGCAAGCATGGCATTCACAATGCATTTATCACTTGATCTAATCCAACGGTTAGTTTTTCTAAATGTCATTGGTGATTGACTCTAATCAAGTAACCTCATTTAATTTTGTACTAGGTGCACCATGTAATTTACTAGCTCAAGTCACATGTGTATAGCTAATTTATACAAGATATTTCTAAAAATCTACCATTGAATTGAACAAATTTCTTATGAATATCATATTGTCAAAAATCACAGTAATCCAACGGTCAGTTTTTTAAAAATAGCAATATAAAAAATTGTCTAATTTGTTCTTTAAAAATATCACTAATCTTCTGTAATCATTATTCAAAAATTGACCGTTGGATTGCTCTAATTTTTTGCGAGCATGGTATTCATAAGAAATTTGTCTGGTGGTAAAAATTGTTACATAAAATTTTTATCTTAAAGAGGTACGGGGATCAAATCCCACACCATGCAATTTTATTAATTTTATCAAAATGAGTTGGGCTTAACGGATCGGGCTGAGCCAAACGGATCGGATCAAACGGGATATTGGACGAGCCAATGGGCAAATCGGATCAGTTTGGGCTGCTTTTCAGACTCGGATTGGGCCGGCTCATTACAAAAATCCTTAGCCCAGTCCAGTCCATTTCCTATGGATCAGATTAGCCCAATCCATTAGTTATCGGACCGGATCGGGCCTGATCCGTTAGCTTATCGAACCAGTCAGCGGGCCAAATGGGCAGCCCATCCATTTTGACACCACTATGTCATGATGACATGTCATACTAATTCCTTTCAAAATTTCCAACTATAAACATTAGGCAAACTTACAAAGAGCCCAATTTCCCCTAGATGTCCAATAAAACCATGACTCCATTCAAGGATGTTGCCTGAAATCTACTTTAAAAATCTCTGTTTATGTAATTACATTCGTTTGTTATCCAAAGATCTTTGCTTGATTATTTTAAGCTGGAAAAGGAAAATTTCCATATTTATTAATTTCCTTGCACAATGATGTGCACAAGTTGTGATACTATAAACTTGATGCTATGATATTTCAAATTTATTAAAATAAAATAAAATAAAAATATGCGATGCTTAATTAAGAGCTTTTAAGGTATTAAAGTATTTTGCTCATCCAATGACTCTTATTTATACAAGTGTTAAATATTAGAGATTTATATCATACAAAATAAAAAAAAGCAATGGAAAATATTGAGGAAACTCTAAAAAAATCCTTAATAACTTTTTAAACAAATACAATGGCAACGATTTGATTGAAGGGTGTTAAAAAAATAAATAAATAAATAAATAATAAAATAAATAAATAAATAAATTATTTTATTCAAAAATTATCAAGCATCGAGTAGAGACACTTCTTTACAACCATGTTATGGGCATACTAACTTCTCTATCTTACAAATATACCACCCTTTCTCTCTCTTTTTTTCCCCAAAATCTAGACAAGAAAAATAAAATAGATTTCTAGGAATTGAACACATCAATTGAGTCAAAAATAAAATAAATTTCCAGGAATTCAACACATCAATTGAGTCACTAAAGCATACCTGCAAAGGACTAAGAGGTGGAAAAGTCTTTTTGCTTTGTCCATTTTGAGTAGTTGAAGGAAGGGGCAAAAACCGTCCGATAAGTGATCCAGATCCAAGGACAATATTTGCTACAAAGACCAAGATGAAATTTACAGTCAACCAAACTAGTGAGATAATCCCAACATCCAAAAGTAATCATAGACGAGATTAACTTATCTTCCAAGATTAATATAGCATAAATGTTCACTGGTAGGTTTATATTTTAATTTGGCTTATTTCGTAGTCATAGCACATAAAATCATAATTTTTATTTTACATTTCTGGTCCGTGCCACAAGCCTACAGCAAACAAACAAAATTGAAGACGAGCATATAATGAAGATATTCAATCTGACATTAGGCTGGTAAGTGCGTTGGTACCTAAGTTTGAAATACCATAAGTGGATTAGCACTAGATTGGACATTTGGATTGTATGAATGATGTATTGGATTAAAACCATGAAAAAAAATATTTAAATAAATCAAAAAGGAAAGAGTGTTTTTTATTTAAATGATTTAAAAAGAAAAAAAAAAGATTTTTTTATAAATGGTTGATCCATCAACCAAATGGTGGATTGATCCTTTTGGATGACCGATCCATGGTTTGTTAATTAGTTTTGGAAAGTCCCAAGCTAACCATTTGGGTTTTAATTTATTACTTAATCGATTGTGTGGTTATTCCCAAAGTAGCATAAGTTAGTTTTTGAGTTTCCTAAAGCTATTGAAGTTGGTAAATGACTTGTTTTTCACACAATTAGCCAACTTAGACTTTCCTAATTGAATTTAAGGTTTCCTCATTTTCAGACCTCGATTTGCCTATAAAAATGCCACTCTGGCTAGCCTAACAAGTAACAACACACCACTCAAATGCAGAGTAAATCGCATTGTATGGAAGCATTGGTTTATTGTGAGTGTGTGCCAACACATGCAAACTCCCATAGCATATCTTTGAGTTTGCTTTATAAGTTCTCGAGATTATTATGAATCGATAGAACGGTGTAACCACGTTTAGTTGTGAGACCGAGAGAGTTCAATTGGTTACCAGTGTGGAGTTCAATGTACTTTAGTGGAGTTCGAAGGTTCATTCTCATCCTTCAAGGGTTATTGAAGAGGTGTTGTGGATTTCGGTGCTTACCGTAGTGGAGTTCTGCAAGACCTACCATTGTGGATTTGGAGAGATCACTAGCGAGCTAAGGATTCGGTTCGTGGTGGAGTCAAAGGTTGTGAACTTGATGAGGATTCTGCACAGAACTTCAAGACAAGAGTACATCTGCTTAGGCTTGAGCCTTGAGGATTCGAGTTGGTGAGTAACTAGAGTTGAGTTCTTGTAACTTTAAGTTCATAATGCTTTCAATTCCAGTGGTTTTTTTTACCAGTTGGGGTTTTTTCGTGTAAAAATATATGTGCATTATTTATGTGGTTGAATGTTTTATTAATTTGATTAAATAAATAGTTTTAATATATATTTGGTATATATTTAATAGTTGGTTAAATCAAATTAATTTTGTTTATCACAATGAAATGACTTGTTTATGCATGAAATATTATTCCACACTTTCTTATTGTGGAATAAGTGAATCTTTTTATATTTGGTAATTACTACGTACTTTGAGATATTTGTATTATGTAAGACTACCTTGCCTTAATTGTTTTCTTAACTAGTATCAATCCTAGTATTGGTAAATAATTGTTTAAACTCCAAATTTGGCAAGCATGAAATGTGGTAAACGAGCTACACTGGACGATGACAAGCAATATAACAAATATCACTTCTAATTTGATGCCCATGATTTTTTCAATAACATTAGAAATATTATTAATTGGTTATAAATTTTGTACACTAAGTACCTGTCTTACAAAATGTATGACGAATATGCCTCTTACCATGAATAGACTACCAACAATAGGGCCTTTTAAATATCCAAAAAAAAAAAAAGCAAAGAAGCAATAATGGTTGCGCTTGTACACACACGTGGAAGGTCATGTGGGGTTCTAATCATGTGGGGTGAAAGGATTGTAGAAGGTAGGGATATGGTTTGTGGAAATTTCTTGGTGTCATTTAATATTAAAGGTACTAGTACCACTAAGTGGTGGTTGACTGGAATGTATGAACCAAACAAACTAAAAATTAGGAGCTGGTTAGGGGACGAACTATTTAGTTTGTGTGATTTATGGGGGTATAAATTGGTGCCTAGGGGTTGACTTTTAATGTAAAATTACAACATTGTCAGAAAAGTTGAATGGTTCTTGAGTTAGAAGTATGCAATATTTTAACTCTTTACTAGAGAGTGCCAATTAATGTGTCCCCCATTGTCCAATGCTAATTTTACTTGGTCCACTTGGCATGAAAGTTTGGTTTGTAAAAGAATTGATAGATTTCTTACCTCTTTGGTGGGAGAATTTGTTCATTAATGTTAGTTAGGACTCAACAGGCATTACCTAGAGGGGTACCTGGTCATTATCCTATTGTGTCGGAAAGTTGTCGAATCAAGTGGCGTCCCTCTCCTTGTAGATTTGAAAATATGTGATTAGAATGCCTCTCTTTAAAGAAAATTTAGAGAATTAGTGGAAATTTATTCATTTCAAGGATGGGATAAGTTCAAGTAGAATATTAAATCGAAGAAAAAGGTGTAGAATAATGAGGGTGTTTGGGGATATTAGAGAGTTGAAATCATCAGTTTTCAAGAGAATCGATGAATTGATCATTTTGAGGAAAGAGGATTTTTAGATGAATCCCTTCGAAGAAAAAGGAAGGAATTTAAAGAAAAAATTTAAAAAGTGATATTTAGGAAGGTAATTTCTTGGTTTCAGAAAACGTCAGAAAGCAAAAGTTTAAATGTTGAAAAAAGAGGCTACTAACACTAGATTTTTTTTATGTGGTTGCTAATGGAAAAAAGCAAGAAGAATTTTACTAAGAAATTAAAACAAGGGTGGTAAAGATGGTGTAGTGGTTAAAGGGGAAGATCGGATTGCAGATGAAATTTTCAATTTTTGATTCATTTTATTCCTTTGGTGGGGTTGAAATACTTGGGTTAGAGGGATTAGAGTCGAGTTCGATTAATGTTTCTTGTGCTTTGAGATTAGCAAGTCCTTTTGAGGTAGAGGAAGTCAAGGTAGCAATGTTCGATGCTGTAGAGATAAAGCTTCGATGCCTGATGGATTTACTATGGTAGTGTTTTAAGATGGTTGGGAAATAATGAAGGGAAAATTTATGCAAGTTTTTCTAGTTTTTTTTTTTAACGATGGAAACTATAATCAAGGAAGATTTTATGAAAGTTTTTTATGATATTTTTGTTAGTGGATACCGGTGTTGGGTGCAGGTATTTGTCCAAGTGTCGGATTTGTCTATTTTCCACTATTTTGAAATATCCAGCAGAAGTACCCTTATCTAAGTACCCCTATTGGGTGCGGGTACTTCAGAGTGAAGCAAAGAGTCCATGGGCGAGCCCAAACTCCAAGTGCCCTTATTGGGTGTAGGTACTTCAAGGTTAAGCAAAGACTCTGAGTAACATAAAATGGAATTGTCAATTCATGTACTGCTGCTTTAATTTGTCTTATTACTAAGAAAATAGAATCTGTAAGAATTAAAGACTTCAGGCCAATTAGCTTGGGTTCATCTCTCCATAAGATCTTGGCAAAAGTTGTCTAGAACATTGAAAGAGGTTCTTAGTGCGACTATCTCAAAATCTCAAGGTGCTTCTGTGGAGAAGACACATATTTTAGATGTAGTTTTAGTGACTATTGAGATAGATTGACAAAAGAAAGATATTCTCTTCAAAACTGATTTTGAGAAAGCCTATCACCATGTAAATTGGAATTTTGCTAACTTCATTTTAGAAAGAAAAGGCTTTGGGATGAGGTGGAGGAAATGGATTAAGGATTGTTTGTCTTCCACAATCTTTTTTGCAATTACAACTGGTAAACTTGGTAGTTATGTGAAGATGATGTGAAACAATCAGCAATAATGAAGTCTCAACAACAAAATGGATTGAAATTCATAGGGCAAAGAGAACACTACTGATATGGAGTTAAATCAGCAACTATGAAACAGTATCCAAGCTGTAAAATATTCTCAAAGTCTCCCTACAACAATAGGCTACCAGTCTTTAACATAACACACCAACAGACTCCAATTAAATTGTTGAGAAACCAAGTAGGCAAGTATTCACCCAAATCTAGAAGTAAATACCTTAAAACGAGGGATGTAAACAGACCAGCAGTACTAAACAATGGCATTTGACTAGCCTCTCATGCGGAAACGCAGCTGTTGAGGGATCGGAAGGCGCCAAGGGTTGACTCCTTAAAACCCACTCTTCCAATACTTAACCCCAGCCCAACTCTCTTTTAGAGGCTGAAACCTCTTAGAGAAGCCAACTTCCACAAAAGCCCTTGAAGACCACCAGATAAAGACTAAAACACCCCCCAAAAGGCAAAACTAATACAAATAGGCCCAAAGACACAAAAACACTCAAAACTTGAGCCCATATATGCTGGCCCAAAACCAAATAAAAAATGACAAAAGTACCCAGAACACTAAACATATATACATAATTATTTATTTATTTATTTACTGATTTGCATCATTCACCCCGGTTAGATAGAACTCGATTCCTTGAGAGTTGTCATCGTAGCATCCTGACACTTTTCAACATTTATCCTCATGAATTCCTCCATATTTATCCAAGTATTCTCACAATCAGGTTTGCCCATCCATTTAACAAGGATTGGAAATATGTGCTAGCTCTAGTTTTAATTTCCCTCACTTCAATCACACTTTCGATCTGTCCAGCTTCTTTGTAAGCAACCTGACCAATTGGTTCTTCCCCAATGCCCTTCATTTCACTACCCACTTCTCCATGAAACGAGGGAAGATCAGCAACGGTGAATATAGGGGATATGTTCAGAAGCTCTATTTCATAAGAATTCTCTCCAAACTTGCGGAAAATTTCGCATGGACATATCTTCTTGCTCTTCAACTTATGATACGTGTCAACTGGGAACCACTCTTTACAAAGAAACACCATAACCCAATCTCCAACCTGGTATTCTTTGAACCGCTTATGTTTATCACTAGCTTCTTTGTAGCGTTGATTCATTTCTAGCAACTTCTGACGGACCACTTCTTGAATCTCCTTTAAGTTCTGAGCATTGGCAATAGCATCATCACTAACAAAAGGCTGAGTTGATACAAGGCTGAGTTGATTCATCAACAAGGTCAACCACCTGATATGGAACTCACCCATAGACAATTTCAAAAGGGCTCTTCCCTGTACACCTGTTCACCAAGCTGTTATAAGCAAATTCAGCTTGCACCAAGGTCAGATTCCATTGTCTAATGTTATCTTTTGCCCAGCATCTCAACAAATTTTCCAAACTCCGATTTACAACTTCTGTTTGGCCATCTGTTTGGGGTTGGAATGTACTGTTGTACTGTAATTTAGTTGCCAATAACCTCCCCAAAGTCCTCCAGAAATGGCTTAGGAGCTTTACGTCTCGGTCTGATAGTTACAAGCCAACATTTTGTTGCTGCCCTTTAGAAACTTGGCATATACGACACCTATCAACGATTCAACGTGCCTATACACATCTCGTGCTAATATGGACCAAAAGTACCTTGCTGCTACCAAGTCTAGTGTCTTACTTCTACCAAAATGACCCCCAAGACCTACTCTGTGCAGCTCGACGATAAGAAACTCCCTTAGGAATCCTCAGGTATGCACAACCTTGTTCCATTGAATAAATAACCATCATTAAGAATAAATTCAGTATGGACCTTGCTGACTATGGCTGCATGCTTCTCAAGTATTTCTTGGAAACAAGAGCCATCCTTGTATTGTTCCTTAATCACCTCCAACCCAACACTAGCAGACATGGTTTTTAATAAATAAACCCTCCTGCTTAAGGCATCAGCCACTTTGTTTTGTGAACCAGCTTTGTGTCATAGCATGAATGTGTAATCTGACAAGAATTCCACCCATTTTGCATGCCTACGATTTAGCTTCTTTGAGTTAAGGAACCACAGAACTTCATGATCTGAATTCAAGATAAACTCCCTTTGGATCAAGTAGTGACACCAAAACTTTAAGGCTTGAACAATGGCATAAAACTCAACATTGTATGTTGAATAGTTTTGTCGAGCCCCATTAAGCTTCTCACTGAAATATGCAACTGGACACCCTTTTTTACTCAAAACACCCCCAATTCCCATCTTTGATGCATCGCAATCTAATTTAAAGATTTTATCAAAGTTTGGTCAAGCGAGAACCGTGTTTGTGTCATTCTCTTCTTAGGTGGCATTTGGCGTAGCTTTTGGGAGGCTCCAAATGGACTTCCTATACTTAAAAGTCATTTTGGAAAAAAAAAAAGAAGTAGATGTTCTGCTAGTTCTTCCAAATAAACTTATAGAAGAAGTCAGGTTCTGGGAAGTCCATTTGGAAGAAGTAAAAAAAGATTGCTATTGAAAACTCACGTTTGTAGGAAGAATAACTTTTCACACTCTTTGATACAAAAGGACTTTTAGAATCTGCATTTGCCAAACACTATATTTTTTTTCTAAACGACTTTTTAGAAAGTCCATCTTAGGAATCACCTCTTCAAAAATGACTTCCATTTGCACGAAGCTACGCCAAACGCCACCTTAATCTCCTGGAAACTCTCCTTAGCCAAAGAATTCCAACTAAATTTCCACCCTTGAGACAATCTGTAATTGGGGCCATTATAGTGTTGAAATTTTTAAAAAACCTTCCATAAAAAGTAGCTAACCCATGGAAGCTTCTAATCTCAGTCAAAATCTTTGGAGTAGGCCAGCTTGTAATAGCTTGAATCTTGACTGGATCAACCTCCACACCTTTAGCTAAGACAACAAACCCTAGGAACTCCAATCTGTACACCGTAAACATATACTTCTTTGCATTTGCATAAAGCTGGTTTTGCCTCAAAAGTTGTAGGACAGCCGCATTAGCCTTTGGCATCCGTACTATAGACTAAAATATCATCAAACTAAACAACCACAAACTTCCCAATATATGGTTTAAGAACCAGGTTCATGAATCTCATAAAAGTGCTGGGCAGTTGATAGTCCAAATGGCATAACCAACCATTCTTAGAGTCCCTCCTGGGTAGTAGAGTCCCTCCTAGGTCTTGAATGTTGTTTTTCACTCATCCCCCTCTCGGATTCTTATTTGGTGGTAGTCATTCTTCAAGTCAATCTTGGAAAATACTCACGAGCCTAAATGCATGCCAAGCATACCATCCAATCTCGGAATTGGAAATCTGTACTTAATGGTGATTTTATTTATAGCCCTGTTGCCACGCATTCTCCATGTTCTATCCTTCTTTGGCGTGCTTTCTTAAATAAAACCCTTTTGAAGAAGTTCTGAATCCTGCCTTTGAAGCTCCCCATGCTCCTTTGAACTCATCTTGTAGTGAGGCAAATTGGGTAATGTAGCTCCAGTAATTAAATCAATACGGTGTTGTATTTCTCTCAATGGAGGCAACCCATCGGGTGTCAGGCATAACATCAGCAAACTCATCTAGCAGCCCTTACACAACAACCGGCACTGGTTGGGGTTTGATTTCTTGCCTTCCAACAAGCATATAAACTATTCCAGCCTCCTTAACCTCTTCTACTAAGTCACACAAAGTCAGCAGTGAAGACGAGCGCCCATTTTCCTTCTTTACAGCAATGTCATCCTTCATTAGTTTTAGCACGAGCTTATTTTTACCCATATAAAAGGAATAGGTGCTCTTATCACCATGATGGATTGTTTTTCGATCAAATTGCCAGGGGCAGCCTAGAAGAATATGACAAGCATCTATTGGTACTACATCACACCGTAATGGTTCCTTATAAGACGCATCAATTGAGAAGCTAACAAGGCATTGGAAGCATGGAATTAAATATCGGAAATATTGTCGATATATTGGCGATATATCCATGTATCAGTGATGCCTGATATAAGATATGACCTACATATCTTTATCACATTATATCAGTGGATATATCGGATAAATCGAGAACTTTCATAAATAAAAGTCCAAATATCGCCGATATATCAGACATATCGAGAGATATATCGAGATATATCGGCCATATTGGCAATATATCAAATACATGTTCTTTATTTGATTACAACTTTTATGGCTATAATATCTGTCATATCTTTGAATCGATATCAATATTTCTGATACGATCGATATATCCATGTTTTGGGACCCTCAATATATCCATCAATACTGATATTTTAAGTTTTTGAGAATAAATTCTCTCAATTTTCTTATCATTAAAACAGGAAGAGTACAGGCTATTTATCCTAGAAGGCAGAGACAGATCTACCTGATGTAAAGGAAAAATCCCATGATTCAAGCACAGAAAATTAGGGAAGAAAATAATAAAAGATCTGACTAAGTAATAGACAACCTGTAACATCTAAATTAGGAAATAAGCATATAAACGAAATAATGCTAAAATCTTCCTAGAATCTAAATCGGATTTCAACACTCCCCCTCAAGCTGGGTTGTAGATATTGATTAAACCCAACTTGGATTTAAGATCTTCGAACTTGATTCTAGGAAGTGCTTTAGTGAGGATGTCCGCGGTCTGAAGTCCTGTTGGAATGTAACCTAAGGCAACAGTCCCTTATTCTATCTTCTCCTTGATAAAATGCCGGTCTATCTCCACATGCTTTGTCCGGTCTTGATGAATAAGTTTTTTAGCAATGTTAATGGCAGCTCGGTTATTGCAAAACATCTTCATAGGTTTTTCAATTGGAATTTTCAATTCCATTAGAACTCTTTTAAGCCACATTCCTTCACAAATCCCATGAGCCATCACCCTGAACTCTGCCTCAGCACTGCTTCTAGACACAACAGGTTGTTTCTTGCTTCGCCAAGTGACCAGATTCCCCCAAACATAAGTGCAGTAACCCGAGGTGGATCTTCGATCAATTGTTGATCCTACCCAATCTGCATCGGAGTAAATTTCTACTCCTCTTTTCGAAGTCTTCCTGAAAAATAATCCTTTCCCTGGAGTCATTTTAAGATACCTTAACATCCTGTAAACCGCCCTCATGTGTTCCTCAGTAAGATTGTTCATAAATTGACTGACTGTACTCAATGCGAAGCTTATATCCGGTCTCGTGTGAGATTAGTAAATTAGTTTGCCAACCAGTCTTTGGTACCTTCCTCTATCCATTGGCGCATTGTCTCCTGTAAGGTCAAGTTTGACTCCAGGCTCCATTAGTGCATAGGCAGGCTTGCTTCCTAGCATGCCGGTCTCCTTCAATAAATCCAAAACATACTTTCGTTGTGAAACAGATATTCCTGCCTTTGACCAAGCAATTTCCATCCCTAAGAAATACTTGCGACTCCCCAAATCCTTTATCTCAAATTCTTTTGCCAACAAGTCTTTAAGTCTATAAAGTTCTTCCTCATGGTTCCCGGTTAGGATGATATCATCAACGTACACAATGATAATTGCCATCTTCTCACCATGGGAATGCCTAACAAATAAAGTGTGATCGAATTGACATTGAATGTAGCCAAACCTTTTAACAGCTTTAGTAAAGCGTTCAAACCATGCACGGGGTGATTGCTTGAGACCATAAAGCGATTTCTTGAGCTTGCAAACTTTATTTATGGTTTCCCTCGTTTCTAGGCCTGCAAGAATGTCCATGTAAACTTCTTCTTCAAGATCCCCATTTAGAAATGCGTTTTTGACATCCAAATGATGGAGACTCCAGTCTTGATTTGCTACCAAGGACAACAAGATTCTTATGGTATTTAGCTTTGCCACCGGAGCAAAAGTTTCTTGATAATCTATGCCATAGGATTGAGTGAATCCTTTGTCAACCAGCCTCGCCTTAAACCTGTCTATGCTCCCATCTGCTTTGTATTTAACTGTAAAAATCCATTTGCAACCGACTGACTTCTTCCCCTTTGGTAAGTCCATGATTTCCCAGGTGCCTGTTTTCTCTAGTGCTCTAATTTCTTCTTCAGCGGTTGCCTTCCACCTAGGAGATTGAAGAGCTTCTTGAATATTATTTGGAATCTGGACATTATTCACATTAGAGGTAAAAGCCGGAAACATAGGTGACAAACCCTTGTAAGAAATAAAATTGTAAATAGGATGATTTGTACAAGATCTTGTCCCCTATCTTTTAGCTATCGGAAAGTCCAGATCATTACTTTGATCCTCACTGCGAGAGTTCAGTGTTACCTTGTTGCGCCCAAAAATTTTTGGAGGAATGGTGGAGAAAAGTCTAGTGGTAGGATATGATTGAAGTAAGACTTGCAGTGAGGTTTGAAAAGGAAGGACTCTTGAGGGCATCCTATTGATAAGGTAGGCTGAGGTTAGAATGGCTTCTCCCCAAAAATGCTTTGGAACATTTGTGGAAAACATGAGTGATCTTGCAACCTCTAGGAGGTGTCTGTTTTTCTTCTCGGCAATTCCATTTTGATGGGGTGTATCTATGCAAGAACTTTGATGAATTACCCCTTCTTTTTGTAGAAATTCCCCCATAACCGAGTTAAAATAGTCCCTAGCATTATTAGTTTTTAGGATTTGGATTTTTGTGTGAAACTGAGTTTGGATCACCATGTATAAGTTTTTGAATTTTTGAGTAACTTCGGACTTTTCTTTCTAAAAGAAATACCCAAGTCAATCTAGTATGATCATCTACAAACAACACAAACCATCTAGCCCCAGTAATGTTTTTAATTCTTGATGCCCCCAAATATCACTGTGAATCATAGAGAAAGGTTGTGAAGCTTTGTACTACTGAATTTGATAAGAATTACGAGTATATTTTGACAAATGACAAATTTCACACTGGAAATTTTGTTTGTCTTTATTGAACAGGGATGGAAAAAGTCTTTTTAAGTACATAAAATTAGGATGACCAAGGCGATAATGCCATAACAAAATAGCACTATCTTTATTAGAACTAGTATTAGACAAAACGGTGTTTGTGAATCCTAACTTGTGAGGTTGTCCTTCGGGTAGATTCAAGGCCTTAAGAACATAGAGTCCCGAACACAACTTAGCATTGCCAATCGTCTTCCCCGAACCCAAATCCTAAAAAACACAACCATTTGAATAAAAATTAGCAACACAATTTTCATCCTGTGCAATCTTACTGATAGGCAGTAAATTGCAATCTAAATTAGGAACCAAAAGACCATTCTTTAGAGTAAGCTCGTTAGATATAAACACTGAACCAATTCCAGCAACTTTAGAGAGGGAACCATCTGCTATTCGAGCAGTAAAATTCCCTAGGCAAGATTTATAATCCCTCAAATTTGATTTGTCTCCCGTCATATAATCTGATGCGCCCAAATCTACAATCCAGGTTTTTGATAGTTCTGTTTTAACCTTCAAGGCACTAAAAAAGTTACCTGTTTGAGCTAAAGACCCAATTCCAATCATAGAACTCGATGATGTGGATCCTTGTTGGGTTTGCTGAGACTGACCGAATAGCTTTTGCAAAAGTTCTAACTGCTCCTTGTTAAAGAGTTTGGTCTCTGCCGCTGAATTGTCTTCAGTGTGGGCTTGATTTTCTCTCCCTTTTTTCTCGAATTTGGGTCAAGAAGGCTTCCAGTCAGATGGCTTTCCATGAATTTCCCAGCAGGTATCTTTAGTGTGGCCAGGCTTCTTGCAGTGGTCGCACCATGGTCTTCCGCTTCTGCGCTGCTGTTGATTTTCTGTGGAGGTGAAACTATGGGCAGCTAAGGCTGATGACTCGGTTTGATTTGAACTTGAAGTAGATCTAAGCATAAGTCTCCTTCGACTTTCTTCACGCTGCACTTCTGAGAAAACCTCTTGAATATTTGGAAGAGGTTTTGTAGCAAGAATCCTGCCTCTAACGTCATCAAGATTTTTGTTGAGGCCAAAAAGAAATTTGTAGATCCATTTCTTCTCCACGATCTTTTTGTACGCTGCTGCATCAGTGGAACAACTCCATTCATGCTTCTCAAAGGTGTCAAGTTGTTGCCAGTACCTTGTGAGAAGTTGCGTTACAAGTCGATCCTCCTGGCAAAGGTCATGGAGAATACTTTCCATACCAAAGGATTCAGCTGTGTTCTCTAGGTCAGAGTATGTTTCTTTGGCTATCATCCATATCTCATGAGCAGTGTCATAAAGCATGAAATCTTCTCCTATGTCATTGGTCATTGAATTAATTAACCAAGACTTTACCATGCTGTTTTCAGCCTTCCAAGTCTTGAATTTTAGATCCTCTTCTTCGGGTTTTGTGGCAACGCCGGTGAGGTAGTCATCCTTGCCTTTGCCTTCCACAAACATCATCACAGAATTTGACCATTGGAGATAATTATTTCCGTTTAATTTGTGTACGATGACAAGAGTGGAAATGGTGGAGTCGGCAGTACCACTATTGCTGGAAATATGAGTCTCTCTGCCGGTCACCTCTGATTCGGAGATGGAGTAGCCATTGGAAAAGGAAAGGTTACTGAGCCGATCCTAGGCTCTGATACCATAAAGTTTTTGAAAATAAATTCTCTCAATTTTCTTATCATTAAAATAGGAAGAGTACAGGCTATTTATCCTAGAAGGCAGAGACAAATCTGCTTGATATAAAGGAAAAATCCCATGATTCAAGCACAGAAAATCAGGGAAGAAAATAATAAAAGATCTGGCTAAGTAATAGACAACCTGTACCATCTAAATTAGGAAATAAGCATATAAACGAAATATGCTAAAATCTTCCTAGAATCTGAATAGGATTTCAACAATATTTAATTCCTTGCTTGGAAGACACAATTACCGCATTTCCTTTTGTTGTGGATGCTTCACAATTTTGAGCTTCAATTTATCCACCATCTCTTGGGATGCCAGATTTTCACTACTCCCACTATCAATGATTAAATTACAGAGCTTACCCCCTGCTATATAGCATGTTCAAAATATATTTTTGCATAGCCAATCATCACTATCTTGGGCTGTGGGTGCAAGCATAGATCGTCGAATAACAAGGACATCACCAACTACATCACCTTCAATCCCTTCCTCCTCAATATCGTTTGTTTCACATACTCCATCATGTTGACCATCACTCTCTATACTTAATAAAATTTTCCTCGAGCCCCTCTCCTTTGTCTTCTACTAGATTAACTTGAACATCAAATCTCCTTTTGGGACATTCATTAGATCGATGCCTAGTCTATGAACACCGAAAGCATTTAATCTCCCCTTGTCCTTGAGTAGTATTTCTTACTTGACCAGCTCTCTCCCCAGTGGGCTTTGTGGGCTGGTTAGGACGTGCAGAAGCTACTATCCGACCACCTCGAATTGCATTACTTGCCCTGCTGGACGATGCACCACTGATGGTTCATTCCCAGGCTTCTTGGAGGTACTACGGGTGAGTTGGACGCTTCAAATTTAAAGGCAAGCTGATAAGCATCATTCACTTTATAAGGGCGCTAGAGCCTCACTTGATCTTGTATGACCAGCTAGAGACCATTTACATATCGACTAACTCTTCGCACTTCCGTTTCAGCAATGCTACTCCTTGGTGTCAACTAATGAAACTCCCGAGTATAGTCCTTACAGTTTTCTCACGCTGTCGCAAGTTTTGCACCTTCTGATACAATTTCTGCTCATAGTCAAGAGCATTTGTCTTTGATGCAGGAAACCATCCTTCCAAATCATACTTATTTACTGTTGTGTCATTCAAAACACCAAAAACAAATCTAATCTATAGAGAGCTTGTGTCCTGTTTGAATTGTACAAACAAAACTTAAAATAATCCCCCACAAATGGTCTCCTCAGAAACCCCAATTTTCAAATTGCGGATGTTTCGATTCATCACCATTTTTATGCCCTCCTCGTCAAAGACGTTTGCTCAACCTGTTTGATTGTTAAGAAAATGTAAGAAAAACTGAGTTCTAATGATTCTTCCTACTCCAGGACAATTCCTTGTTTGCTTGTTAAGAAAATGTGAGAAAAAATGCAGAAAATAAAACTTCTAATCTTAGATCCTTATTGTTTGAGTCTAAAGAGAGAGGATTTCAGTGTTTTGGTGTGAAGAGAGTGGAGGAAGGAGAAGAGAAGATGACTATAGTTACCATAGCCAAAGGAGAGAAGAGGGAGGGCGCCTACAACACGTGAGAAGTTGAGAGGATTTCAGTTGAGGAGACAGAGTGGGGAGAGAATAGTCCACGTTAGCACATCTACATCAGATACAAACTCTTTCATACAGATGCAGTCCATGTAAGCATGAATGTTAGCCTTTGGATCACCCAAATCTAAAGGCTTAAAATAAGTGTAAGATTTATTGCAAAAAACAGTGGCCATTGAACCTATCCCTCTGTGTGTGTGTGTGTGTGTGTGTATGTCTATATATATATATATTTATTTATTTATTTATATTTGTGGCTTCAACTTTTGTGTAGTGTATCATATAATGGGATCCACGCATCTTGCAAGTTCACTGCTGCTTGTTTAACTATTCTTAATAATTTATTTTCATAATAAATGCTATCCAGTGTATCACACAAGTTAAACACTAGTTTATTCTATAATATTGTCAATTTGTAAGTGGTTTTGGTGGTCATTTTTAGTTCCTATACCTATATGGAATTGTATACCCTGCACAGGGGCATTTTTACCCTTTCTTGCTTTTATTTATACAATTTTAAAATAATGTCAATTTCTACAACAACTAATTACTATGCGGCATTCCCCAACTTGGCAAAATTGATTGTCAAGCCCATCAAACTAACTATTTAGTTGTTTGAAGATTGTTCGAGATAGAATAAATGTTTTACCCCTTTGTCACCACTTTGACCTCCATATGCAGCAAATATGGGAACAAAAATTAAGGAAACGAAAAAAAAAGATTCACAATATATGGATTCAAGACTGGAGCCTACAACAACTCTGTAATTGAAACATGATGTGGTGGGTTAAAGTCAACTTAACCACCAAGGATTATGACAAGATCAAAAAGGCAATATCTTGTGGTTTGTAATCCCAATAATTATCATAGATAATGCAATTTTATCTGACAATTCTACTCGCATTGCTTTGTTGTTGTAGCAATCCCCAAGGATACCAACTACTCAGTATCAACTTCATTATTATTCTGTCATACATTAAATGAAATTGGTCTCATAACATAAATAAAATCACCTGATCAAAAACCTGTTAGTGTTCAAATATGATAGTTTTCAAGTGCGATTACAATAATAAGAGAATGCAATCAAACAGACCAATTTGGTTCATACCATGAAAAATTAAAATAAATAATAAATAATAAATAATGAACCACAATCATCCAACCAGCAATTGAATAGAAAGACATCCAATCAATTGATTAAGAACCTGATAAATTTAAGGTATGCCTAATCCAATAAGCATTCCAGATAGGGTGAAAAGCATAATTTCAAAATAATAATTAAGAAACTGATCGACAAAATTACATACCTAACCATCGTGCCCATTGCGCAATCAAGTTAGAAAATAGAAACGTCCAATGGAGGTGTTCCTTCCTTTGTTCATCATCCCAAAGATCTCCAAGTGTGTATCCCTACGATGTGGCAAGACATCAATCAAATAAAATTGAGAAAAGTAATAGAAACAGAAGTTCCATCCTACTTTAATCAACAGCATACAGAACGTTGGAAAAAACCTCACCTCCGAGTGCCTATCATCATATTCATAATTCCCCAATAAGGGTTCATCTAAACCATCCAGCCCCAATGTCTCCACATGCTCATCCCTTCTTCCATCAACATCCCCATGATGGAGCCGCCTCCTCAGAGTTCTTGATGTCATCAGTCAAGCTTGTTAGATTGCCTGTTTAATAAATGAATCATCCATAAGGACTTAAAAAGCATTAACAACATAATTATAGGTGTTAGCAACATTTTCAGTGTACCATTCGACAAGTTGATAAAAATTATAGAAGTACCGTAAAGCAAAATATATGACAGTTTTCAGTTCCCTCCTTTCTGACATACATCTCATTACATTTATCTTCAGTCACTGTTCTTATGTTAGACTGCTATAATTTTAGAATGGAACAAAAGATGTTAAAACATGCGAGGTTAGTTTTATAAAAATTACCCCCCATATTCAGTTTTTTTTTTTTTTTTTTTTTTTTGTTATCCAAAAAAAAAAAAAAAAAAAAAAAATTATCTGAATATGGGGGGTAGTTTGCAATATTTATTTCTTAATAAAATAAATATAAGTGACAGCCCACATTATTGTTCCCTCCTTCCCTCCCTCCCTGTGAGGTTTTTAATAAAATTGGGCAAAGAAAAACACACTGCCAACACCAAGGCAGCAATAAGAAAAATAATTTAACAAAACAGGCTAGCACGTTCAGCGAGACCTTCAAACACACTGCCAACACCAGCCATAACCTTTCAGACCAAACTCTAAAACTCATGGAAAATTGCAACATCGTCATCAAAACTTCAAACACACCAGAAGTTGTTCTTCCATGGTGCTAGGCAGCACCTAGGGAAACGATCTAAGCCACCATAACCCACCAATAACTAGGGTCAACTTTCCGAAAGAAAAAAAAATAACTGAAAATTTTAAAACATGCAGCAAAAGACTAAAAAGAGGAAAAATCACCATCATTCTAAGTGAAGTTCTATTCTTCTATGGGAGCAGTTAATGCAACCCCTTCAAGTACTAAGCATACCCCAATAATTCATCTTCCAAAAATGCCCTTATGTAAATTTACCTTCAAGGACAAATTAGCTTTTAAAATAACAACACACTCCAACCTAAATGGATATGTACACCCCACAACAAAAAATATCATCTTTAACTTCCCCATCATCATCTTCCATCTTCTCATTTCACATCCCCTCTAAACCCTAACCATCTACTAACATTCCACTCATACTTATTTCTAATAAGATTTGATCTTTTTGCAACATTTGGATGGTTTAGAAGGTTTGGGCATCACTATGGACATCCAAGAGGGTAATGAGAGTGATAAGGTAAGTGTGTTGAGCTTGAAAATGGTGTTTATGTTTCTTTTCTTTTTTTCAAATTCGCGGGTCTGCTCTAACAACTAGAACATAAGTAAGAAATGTTCTGTGAAAAGTCACAGAACATATCTAAAATGTTATGCTAAAAAAGTTCGAACATATTATAAATGTTCTATGAAATAACAAAGAACATATTACAAATGTTCTATAGAAAATAACAAAACATAATTACTTCTATTTTATTCCATAGAACAAAACAAATATGTTCTACATTTTTTCATAGAACATTTACATTATGTTCTGTGTTATTTTATAGAACATTTTTAATATGTTCTGTCAGATTTCATAGAACATATCCAATTTCATTTTATTAACCCATTTCAATTTTTTCAGGACAACCCTTCAAGTAAATGCATTAAGGTTAATGATGAGGCTAAGTCATAGATGGTTTTGGATTATACTAGTGAA
>JAESVK010060372.1:59137-71905 GCA_017140935.1 Hamamelis virginiana
TTTTTTAGTTTGTGTATCAATATGTTTTGTTTTATGTTGAAATGCGTTTACTTATTAATCCATACAGATCTTCAAAAGCAAAGAAGCATTATGTAATTGGGCTCAAGAGGTCGGGAAACGAAATGGTTTTGTAATTGTCATATCAAAATCCAACGTTTCTAGCAAAGGTAGATCTAAAGCTAGGCTTACACTTGGCTATGAGTGGGGTGGCCATTTATATAAATAGGAAGGGAGACAATATATCAGAAGTTGAAAAAAGGCAAAGGACTGGAACAAAAAAATGTGGATGCCCATTTACACTAAGGCCCCGTTTGGATCAGCGGAATCAAAGAGTGTGGAATGGAATCAGATTCCATTCCCATGAGAGTCTAGAATGGAATCAAATTTTTATTCCATTTCAAGCGTTTGGATACTCGTCGGAATCATGAGTTGGAATGACTTTCCATTCCTTTTTATGTGTTTGGCAAGGAAATGAAAGAAATTAGATTGTCTGTAATTTTCCAATTTTACCCTTTTTCTTCAATCAATCCCATCATTCCCTTCACCAAATTTGTGACTAACCAACAAATTTTTTACCCCTTTTCTTCCACTTTCTCAGCAACCAAGCTAAGTAATGATCACAAAAACATTATACCAAATAATTGTTTACACTTCTTCTGATCAAATGTTTCAAAAAATCCCTAAAACTCTATAATGGAATGGAGATATATATACAATCTCAAACAATTTCGCAATAAATTTATGTCCGTGTATACATAGAGAGAGAGAGAGCAAAACTTGCTGTTGAAGGAGGAGAAAGAGAGGACCTGCGGCGAGTTGCAGACGGGGAGAAAGAGAGGGAGAGAGAAAAACTCGCCGTTAAGGAAGGAGAAAGAGAGAGGAACTGCGGCGAGTTGCAGACGGGGTTAGGATCTGCGTGGTGAGGACGGCGGCGAGATGTCGGCGGGATGAGGAGGGGGTGAACTGCACAGATTTGAACAAATTTGCAATGTCATCAAACCCGGCCGGTTCAACCGATTGAACCGAGAACCGGTCCCCTCTCCGATTGGTTTAACCCACAAAAACCCATTCAATTCAAAAACCGCTCTCTTTTGCAAAACCCGATCAACCCGGTTAAAAAACCGGCGGTTTTTTTTTTTTTAAGGTGCTAAAATGACTAAAATAGTCTCAATCTTTTTAAAATCTCTTAAAGCCAAGAAAGCTAAAAAGGCAAATTAGTCTAAAAAAATCCCCAATAGCAAAAAGAAACCCAAGCACCTAATTTAATAATACAATATTCTTATCTTGCATTTTAAAAAATATATATAATAAAGATTGATCAATAGTAATTTTCAATTTTCAATTTTGATGACTGCACATAAATTCAAATATATGAATTGATTGTACAAACATTTTAAAAAAAATTATATTTTGAATCATTTACAGCTTTTATTCTAATAAATAAATAAATAAATAATATATTTATGATGTCATGGTGATGTCACGGTTCAACCCAGTTGACCCGACGGTTGAACCGGTTGACCATTAACCCGGTAACTTTTCCGTTTTGATGAACGGTCCGGGTTTTAAAACATTGCAACTTTGAGGAAGTTCTTAACACGTGAAGAGAGAGAGAGAGAGAGAGAGAGAGAGGAACCTATCTTGTCAACTCCAACGTCTTCGACGGCATTCAGCAAGGCTTCGACGGCGGTAGGGAGATGGACAGTGCTGTGGCAGCTGTGCTGCATCGTTGGAGTTGGAAGAGACAACCTTTCGTATGTATCGGGTTTAGAAGGACAGGCTTGACCTTTTTCGTTCCAGCCCACGCACGGTAATCACAATGCCACTCCTCACACGGTAATGAGATTCCGCCTATCAAGTGGATCTAATTCCAGCGCATTCCCATCGTTTGATTCCATTCTGTTTTATAAAAGGCATCCAAACACGCTAATATGGAATGCGCCACAATCCAATCCCATTCTAGGCTTCGATTCCCCCGATCCAAACGGGGCCTAAAGGGCTTGAAAATGCAGACAGACGATGAATGGATGTTGACTGTGGTTAATGGAGTGCATAATCATCCGAATGCTCAATATCTTGAGGGGCACTCATATGCAGGGAGATTATCACGAGAGGAAAATGCATTTGCGGTAGACATGTCAAAGAGCATGGCCAGGCCTAGAGACATTTTGGCCACATTGAACCAAAAAAATGAACCCAATTATACAATGCACGCAGGTTGTACAGGTTGAAAGAGAAGGCTGGGAGATCACAGATGCAGTAACTTTTGGGAAAGTTGGCTGAAAACAATTACACAGAGTGACACAGGAGTTCTGAGGGGGCTAAGGCATTGAGTGATTTATTATGGGCTCATCCTTGCAGTTTGGATTTATTATGTGCATTTCCATGTGTTTTGATCATGGATTGCACATGCAAGAACCTGATGTGTCCAATGTCAGGCCTCGAGGTCGACCGAAAATGAAGATAGATACTTCGACTCGGCATAACCCTTCTGCGTTCGAGTATGTTCTTTCTGCTCAGGACAGTCACTCTCATCTATCTTTGTCCCCTTAAAAAAATTGAAGCCCAAAATGAAAAAGGTAACATTTTTTTATGTTTTAATACCTTTTACTATAGTTTGGTTGATATATTTTATGAACTTACTCACCTCCACATATCTTATGAACCAAATGTTTTTGTACCTTAGGTACATACTACACCTTCATCTTCTACTGTTCCTTACATTATGGAATTCCCGATGCCACTGTGGTGATACATTTACCGTACGGTTGATGTTAAAGTAGATGGCAATTGTGGTTTTAGGGCTATAGCTGCATTGCTTGGTTTTGGTGAATATGAATGGAAGAAAGTCATACTTGACTTAATGATCGAGTTACAGACCCATTCCACACTTTATGAGAGGGTATACGAATCTAATGATAGAGTAGTTGAGAACTTGAGATGAGTAAGAGTATAGGATACTTTGAGGAATATCGAGGAAGTGGGTTCTGAATGACCATGCCAGATATGGGACACATTATAGCTTCTAGATATAATGTTGTCCTGTATCACCTGTCAAATATCCATGCCTTACATTTTTGCCTCTCCATACACTGCATGAGCTTCCAATGAATAGTCAAGAGTGTGTCATAGGATTTGTAAGTAACTATCAGTTTATCCAAGTAATTTACATGGTGCCTGGGCATATCTCTTATTAGGCATTGGTAATGCTCTTTTAGTATTAATATAATGTTAACAATTTGTTATTTGTATAGGTATTTATGAGAATAGGACATGCCACCTATAGCAAGTAGCTAGATAAAGCACCACGTTCAGCCAATTGCAGAGGGATAGGATGTAGCGTATAAGGTCTGGATTCAAGAATTTAAGGAACTTGTTAGTTCAACCGTTGTAACTAGCAAAACAATTGATCTTGATTAGGCATTTGTTGCAAACTTTTGAAATGTAACTCTACTATTAGGCATTTTGCAACTTTATATATGTTTCCAAGGGGCGGAGCTAGGATTTTATCAATGTGGGGGAAATTTTTTTCTTTTCTTTTTTTTTTTTTTTTTTGCCAAACGATAACAACTTATCCCTCCCTTAGCAAATGAATATTGATGCATTTTTCATATGCTCAAATATGAAGTCTCTCTCCCCTAAAAGGGGAAATACATGTCATTAGAGTATTTCCAATGCATTCATATCATTTGATATGCCAATGCCAAAATTTGGCACCTTAAATGGTACCAAATGGATCAATGCCAAATTTTGTCACATATGTGCTCTAACGCATTAATAATGGTATATTTTGGTATTTCCCATTTTTTGAAAGGAAAGTATGATGTGGTACAAATGACAATTGTCATTTGAGGTACCAAATTTGGCAACCCTATATGCCTATTGGCTATTGCCAAAATTTGGTACATCAAATGATACACCTTTGGAGCAATTTATTTGGGTACCAATGCCAAATTTTGACAATGAGCTCAAATGGTATACCATTAAAGATGCTTTTAGACCAACATGTCATTTGCTATGTATGGACACTTAAAAACTCATTAACAATATCAAATTTAATCTTATAAAACCTATAATTACAAGTGTCTAACCATATTTTTACCCTAAAAGAGATAGTTAGAGGAGAGAGACTCAAAGACCCCATCACGTGTGACCTAAACACCTATTAAATTTTAATTTCTCTACTTTTTAAAAGAATATTAAAACTTTAAAACTAAAACTTAAGTTTTAAAGGTTTTTCACAAATAACATAGTGGGGGCAATTTTAAAAATATTTGAAATTTCTAAATTTTTTTAATTAACCTCAAAAGGTTTTAAATTTTGGGTGGGGGCAGGTGCCCCCACTCTAAATCCGCCCCTAATGTTTCCTAAGTTTTATTTCATTGATGGAGTAAGTAAATTGTATGTTCACTCTTACTGGTTGGTAGAGATAGGCTACTTTTTCTACATGAAAGTGAAAATTCAAAAGGCCTCAAAGAACATTTTTCAATTGTTCTAACTTTAATTGAAGAACATTTTCATAATGTTCTTTCAATTATATCAAAATATTTTTAAAATGTTCTATGAATAAAGTCAGAACATTTAGAATATGTTCTAACAATTTAGTAAGAACATATTCCAAATGTTCTACAAAATAAATCAAAACATTTATTATATGCTCTATGAATAGAGTCAGAACATTTAGAAAATGTTCCAACACTAAAGTCCGAACATTTGTAAAATGTTCTACGAATATAGTAAGAACATTGAGGTGCACATCAAGTTTTTAGGATTAGAATGGATTAGAATTGGGGTTGGGGCTATTTTAGTAAGATTGTGGGGTTTACTTAGTATTAATTAGGGTTTATTTAGAGTGGGGGTTTGCTTAACATAGTGAGGGGTTGCAATAACCGCACCTTTCTTTTATACTCCCCATCATGTGCACTCTTATTTGGGCCTTATCATATAGATAATCAATGCTCTAATACTATGTTAAGTTTACAACCTAAAAGACTAATCTTATTGGTGCAGAGCACAATATAGGTATATGAAGTTATAGTAAGCTTTTTATTTAAGCGATGTGGGATGGAGTGAATTCTAACTTCCAGTGATCTCTTAACCGCACTGAGAATTTGTAGGATTGGAATGGGCTTTGGATTTGGCAACCTCCTATACGCGATTCTCGGCGTTATGCACTGTGTACAGGAATTATCAGTGTAAAGGCGCCATACGGTACAGTAACGGGGCGTAACGACCTGATACCCGTTACTGTTGCCGATTCCCGAAACTCCCCTTGGAGGAAAACATCTCCCTGCTCCCAGCAGAGATTCCTGACTGGAAGGACAATTATTTTCACTTTTTTAAAAAAATAAGGCAAATTGAAATTATACGGGTGATAAGTGTTTGAATCTAGGAGAATAGAAAAAGAAATCAGAATAAAAAAGCAAAGAAAGAGAGAGAAGAAGTGAAGGCGTCGGGTCTAACAGAGGACTCACCTGCACCGTCGCCGACAACGACTACGCCACCGAGGAGACCACCGCTGAATAGATCGGCCTTCTCCGCCGCCGTTGTCGCCGTCCGGTAGCCTGCCTTCGGTGGTCTCGAGTTCCAATAACGCTTCCTGCGCTCTAGCCACGCATACATATATATATATATATATATATATATAGGTAACATGGGTATGTTCGAGATACACGGGCTGATATATATATATATATATATAAAAGGACGTCCTTACGCTAAGAGCGTAAGGACATCTTCACTGGGAGAGGTATTCTTGAAAAATCGACCGTTGGATTAGATAATGTTTATATGTATGTCATGTCTGTCAAAAATTACAACGATTCAACTGTTAGTTTTTAAAATACAGTCATTTAAACAACTTTAACAGCATCCAACGGTAAATACTGTCAAAGCATTTTACGGACTGTATTTTGAAAACCGGTTATTGGATCACTATGATTTTTGCCAGACATGACATTCATAAGAAGATTATCTAATCCAACGGTCGATTTTTCATAATATCATTCCTATGGCTTTCAGAATGGACGTCCTTACGATAACGAGCGTAAGGACGTCCTAACAGGATAAGAACCGTGTATATATGGAGAGAAATGATCCATTAGGATCCCTTTTTACAGTCCACTCCTCAATGGGATAGTTGGGATAGGTATTTTGAAAAATCGATCGTTGGATTAGATACTCCTATTACGTTTGTCATGACCGCCAAAAATCACAGTGATCCAACGGTTGATTTCTGAAAAAATTGACTGTGGAAGAAACTGACATTTTTTTGTTCTTTAAAGTGTCAGTTTTTTTACAGATAGTTTTCCCATGAACCAACCGTTGGATCACTATGATTTTTGGCAGACATGACATACGTAACAGGAATATCTAATCCAACGGTCGATTTTTCAAAATACTTATCCCAACTATCACAGTGAGAAGTGGACCGTAAAAAGGGACCACAATGCATCATTTCTCTCTCTCTCTCTGTGTGTATATATATATATATAGTCCCTTTCTTATAGGGACATGTAGATATAGTGAAAGGTGCGGACGTGAGCGGTCAGCCATTCGATTGAATTAATGGCAATCGCACGATCCAAAACACAAATAGCTATTATACCCGATCCAAAAGAAGTTGCTATACCCGAACCAAAACACAAAAAACTATTTTCACCTCACGAAGCAAAACACAAAAGCTTTAGCTGCACGAAGGAAAGACCAGCTGACCCCTTCGTTCAGCAGCACAAAAAGCTTCACCTGCACGAAGCTTCAGCTGAAGCCCCTTCTTTGAATCTCACCTCATGAAGCCCGTGGCATAGGTAAGTTAGGGCTTTTTTTTTTCTTTCTTTCTCTTTTTTTTTGGGTATCAATTGTCAGATTTAGGGCTTTAATTTCTTACACTTTCAAATGTTGTGTGCTATTTGTAATTGAGAAAATTTCTTCAGATTTTCGTCCTAATTTATTGGTTATGCTCCATTTGGTTGATGAAAGATTTTCTCTTATGCTCCATTTGGTTGATGAAAGATTGTCTTATGATCCATTTGGATGGGAAAGAGAGAGATTTTTTTTTTTTTTTTTTGGAATATCAATGGTTAGATTTAGGGCTTTAATTTCTTATATTTTCAAATGCTATGTAAAATAAATGGTGCTATTCAATTTCAACTAGGCAACCAAACATGCCCTTCAGTTTTATTTATTTTGCATTTCATTTCAGTTTCAGATTTTCTTCCTAATTTGTCTTATGCTCCATTTGGTTGATGAATGATGAGTGAAGGCCGGTAAAGAGAAAGAAATTAAATAAAAAACATTTACATAACTGAGACTAACGCAACGTTTTTGCTTAGTTCACTTCATTTTTATTTTGATCCTTGAATAGTTACTGTTTTGATGTCATGATTTAGGTTTTTTTTTTTTTTTTGGGTATCATGTTAGAGATATGCCCTAAAACCAATCCTAAAGTGCATATCTATTTCATATTAAGATAAGAAGGTATTACTTATCGTCTATATATTCAATTATATATGATAATGTCCATGAATAAATGATAAGAGAAATATGTATCTCAAGTTTGTTGAGATATGAAGACTCATATTTCTCATACACATTTATTCTAAAAGTGTTCCTGCTCATAGGTTTATTAAAGAGGACATTTATTAAACCGACAAGAGTAGCACAGATTTAAACTAACTCCAATGGGAGGATAGGTAGTCTTTCCTATCAGTGTAGTGACACTTAGGTTAATCTGTGGGTGCATATTAGAGAATATGTACACTGAACATGATCTACTAGAATATTCCAATGGATATTAAGTTAAAGGAATATTCTTATGTTACGTCCATTTGGTAATCCTAAGACCTGAGACACCATGGATGTCTTATGCCTGAGTCGTTAGGGTTTGATAGTGTTTTATACAGCCTTGATCTTAAGGTTGTAGTCGGCACTCATTGGCTCTAATAGGTCTTGCATGAAGGCATATGAGTGGTCAATAAGGAATCATCACTCTCAATGTTATGAGAGAGAATGTCAGGGTCAGTTCTCAAATATAACTCTCAATGTGAATCTCTGGCCAGAGTGATAGATGAAATATGAAAGGGTTTCATAGGGTTCATCTTATTGAGATTATAATTTGAAGAACATATGACAAGAAAGTTAAGATAGGGTTTTGACTTAATCCATACCCTAAATATCTTAACTGTGACATTAGGGGATGAAGGATTAAGTAACAAGAAGGGTTCACATAGTTCTGCTATTCACCCAAATCTAGGGCATGTCATGACACATTGCTAGACGTTACTCATGACCAGTGAAAGCCTATTGATAAGTGTTATCAATGAGGGCATAATTGGAATAGTTTCAATTAAACCTTTTAATAGAAAGTTTCTATTTTAGGAGACATGGAGATGTCCCTAGTCACTGCTAGGTTGGGGTGAACCCAATGGGTCACACACAAACAAAGAGCATAAGAGAGTCTCTTGAATTAAAGAGAGAAGGGAATTTCCTAAAACTAATTCCAATAATAACCTTATATATTATTTGTAAATATATATAAGGAATTAAGTTATATATATTAATTAGTAATATATAAATGGAATTAAGTTACTTTTGGAAATAAGTATTAAATAGAAACCCTAGGGGTTTTCTATAAATACTAGAGCTTGTGACATGCTAGCACTAAGCCTCCATCCTCACTTTAGAGAAAAAGTTTCTCTCCCTTTCTCAAGCTTGATTCTTCCATTGTTGAGAAGCTTCAAGGATTCAAGCGGTTTTGTGTTCGTTTGGACTTCGTTGGAGACTTCATCCGTTTGAAGTTCGAGATCAACAATTGCAAATCGAAAAGCGTATCAAGTAAGATTTATTTATGTTTGATAAATATATTTGCTTATATGTAAATCATATGTCCCTATACTTGTACAATCATGGTTAGGATATTCTATGATGGAATCATCTTTTATAAAAATTTTATTTTGTCTTCCGCTGCGATTCCATGATTTCGAACAATTCCTTTCATATCAATGGTCAAATTTAGTGGCAATTTTTTGTTTCATTTGATCTTTGAAAAATCCATGCTTGGATATCATGATTTAGGGGCATGAATTTTTTTTCATAAGTTTATGGTACTCAACAGTTGAATATTAATGTCAATTTTGTATTTGACTTAGTTAAGCTTTGTTTTTTCTTTGTTTTGTTTTTGTATTTTTTTTTTGTTCTAGAGATTTGTGTTAGAGATGGATTCAAATGAAATGGACCATCTTACCAATGATTTAGGGGATGATTTCGAACACCCACCCACACAACAACTTGTAGAATCAACCTCAACTACATCCGAGGTCTTTTTACATTCCAGAGGAATGAGATAATTATAAACCGAACATTGGTCAAGAATTTAATTCTTTGGAAGCTGTCTACCAGTTTTACAATGATTATGCGAAGCGTGTTAGGTTTGGTGTCCGAACAGAAGGTAGTCATAGGAAGGAAACTGAAATAATTATAAAAGAATATGTATGCTTTAAAGAAGGATAAAAAATAGAAAAGGATGTTGATAAAAAAAGGCGTAGGGAGAAGACATGTGAGAATTGTAAGGCTAAACTTGCTGCTGTCAAGTTGATCGCTTCAGAGACAAGGGAGATTATTCCTTGTCAGTGATCAAGATTAATTAATTTATAAAACCGCGTGACTTATAATCTCAATTCGACTGTGACTAGTGAGCACGGGTGTCTAACCACTGGGAAATGCAGGTTTATACTAAAAGACTCTTTAGAATTAATTCAAGTGAAAAGAATATTGTCAATTAAATTGGTTGGTGGAAAATGCTCCGATTGGGTCGAAGCGAAAATGCAGTAATTTAATAAAGCTTAGTTAAAAATGCAATTAATTGGTGGAATGAGCGGAACTTGGGTGAGAAGCCCATTGAATGTCAATTATACAATTTATATTATAAAATCCTCAATATAGTAATTATGTATGGTGGTTCTTCCAACTACAAGAAGGAAGTCCCAAAAAGATTATGAATACAGGACCGGCAGGTTTATCCTTGAAAAGAATGGAATATCGCTATCCACCTTAAATGAGGAATAAAGCATGCTGGTTTGTATTCATACCAATAAGAACCATTGCATAATTATATAATTGCAATCACAGATGTACAATTATATGATATTATATTTAGCGATAGTGTGCGGTAAAACCTTCACAACTATGCAATCACATAATACAAATAAAGGGATGTTTATAAAATGGAATTGTATAACGAATCCAACTTCATCCTCACCCAAGCTTGGAGTATTAGCTACACATCAATGGAGGAGAATATCCTTTATCCATGACAAGCTCTAAGGGTTCACGGGATGGAAAAGTAAACTACAAGCGGTAATTAAAATGACTGAAGAAATAAGGAAAATGGCAGAAATTAATAAAGAAAATGGCGGAAATAAATAAAGAAAATGGCGGAAATAAATAAAGAAAAGGGCTGAAATAAATAAAGAAAAGTGCTTAAGTAAATAAAGAAAATGACAGAAAAAGTAAAGAACAATTCTCAAGTGAGAATTGAGCCATGCATAAAAAGGGAAAATAGCAGAAAAGTAAATTACTGAAAGTAAAGACTGAATATGTAAAGAACAATCCTCAAGTGAGAATTGAGCCAGGCATTGAAAAGAAAAATTACAGAAATCGGAAATTGCTTAAAAAGTAAACTGCCGAATAAAATGCGAAAATAAACTGTAACTTGAAGTCTAATTAAAATAGCAGAGTAATGATTCAGAGCAAAAGTCATGAACCCTCTTTAAGTCGTATATACACTTCTATTTATAGAAGGAAAATGAAAATGACAACAATGCCCTCGAAAATATCCAAAATATCTAAGAAGCCCGCAGCCGCCATACTTCTATCGATAGCGAAGATGCGCTATCGATAGAGGCGCTATCGATAGCGCATCCTGGCTATCGATAGACACGTGGCCTTTTGACTTTTCTTGCAGAAATTCCTTGCAGACTTCTTCGCACTTCAATGAATCTAGCTTGATCTTTTCCGAATACTCATTTAATGCCCGACGGTCATCACGGCTTCATAAGCGATGCTGTCACAACGTACAATCTGCACAGATTTCTTAAAACAGAGAAATTAACCCAATTGTACAGATCTTTATGTAAAACGACTTTTATTATATAATTATTTATATAAGAGAACACAGGAATACCATAGTTGAAGGTATGATTGAGGTTCAATCACACTCCCCAACTTAGGTTTTGCTAGTCTCTTAGCAAATAGCTATACTAAACATGAAGTAGATTTAAGACAAAAATTTGAAAAAGCCACTTTCGCAGGGAAACGCGATTGCATTTAGCATATGCAACAAGCCTTTTAAACCACTAAGTTACCTTTAGTGGACGAGTGTAGTCTCGTGAGGGTTTGCAGAAATGATACCCACAAACATGAATAAATACAATAATTATTTTGAAAAAGAATTTTAAAAATATACTATGTACACAGTAAGAGTTCCATCCATAGATATATCAATATTCATAATTGAGAATTTAAGATACAAGAAATGCTATCTTTAACAGGAAATTAGCAAGTGTTCAATGTGTAGTGAGGTTGAACTTGAAAAAATCAAAATACTATAATAAGAGTACGAGAATTAACCCTTAATAAGATTCAACTTCAAATCCTCTATGTTGGTCACTCGCAAAAAGATGTTCACTCTGAAAAGGTTAGTAACCCAGAGTTCCCCAAATGGAAATATACAAGTATAAAACCTATACATTAAGCTCTAATTAATGACCAAAAAGAGATGAAATAACGAAGTTATATAAGCAGTTATGCAGTTCATACATAAATAAAACTTAAATAAACAAGTAATCACAAGAGAATAATGCACAATATTTTAAAATCAAAAAGGTCTTTATAGGCTTGTAATGTTTTTGGTTGTAACAAAAGAAAGTATGAAGACTGTAAAATTAGGATGGTTGCAATATGTTTAAGGTCACTACCCTAACCATCCTAAATACCTAAACTAACCCTGACACACAACTAAAATTTTTCTAACCAAAAAGAAACAAACACTTCCAAAAAGAACAACTACAACTCTAGGCTAAGTCATATCATCACTGATCATCCTCAGGTGAGATGTCGAATCTAGGATCAGGCTGCGGCTCATAGAATAACGCTCGGTCAGCCTCAGAAATCGGCTCGCCGTCCATACGTCGCCACATGTGTGAGACCCCAAAATTTTGAATAGTAAATTTTCTAATGGTAAATTTTCAATAGTAAATTTTCTTAATTATTATTATTTTATTTTATTTATTGCACACTTGGCATTTTGCCATTGGGCAATAAAATGTGCCATGTGGTCATCAATTAAGAAGGGTGCATGAGAATTTATGTACACCCTTGGGTGACATCTAAAATGTGGGTGTGTATATATATAAATATATATATATATATATATATATATATATATATATATATATTTTATATGAGGTGGATATATGTGGGTGAAAATAATATGTATATATATATGTGGGTGGATATATGTGGGTGAAAATAATATATATATATATATGAATGGTGGATAAATGTGAATGGTGGGTAAATATGAATGGTGGATAAATGTGAATGGTGGGTATATATGAATGGTAAATATGAAAGAATGGTGGATGAATCTAAGAGTGGTAGATAAATTTGAGAATGGAAGATGAGAATGGTGGATTATCACCATAGTAAATTTTATGATTTGAAAATAATATATATATATATATATATATATATATATATATATATATATAT
>JAESVK010060372.1:88736-112049 GCA_017140935.1 Hamamelis virginiana
ATCATATGTCTCTCTATCTCAACACTTGAGATACAATTCTCTATCATACTATTCAAGGACATTATCATGAACAGTTATAAATAACACAAGTTTACATGATAATATTAAAGCCATTCTATAGATGAATAAGATTCATACAATAACATAAATGAAATGAAGTTCCCTAAGTACAACCTACTAATTGGTTTTAGGGCACACTTCTAACAAATTGCTATCCTAATTCTTACAACAAAGGACAGTCCTAAGCGAGGTTAAGTAACCTCCCTAATCCTAGGGTTCCTATGTAGTCCTAAGTTAGTCTAAATACCTAAAATTCTAATTATATGCATGCTGGAATTTAAATAAAACTAACAAAAAATGCACCAAACAATACTAACAATTCATGAAAAAATGTCCTAAATGCAATCTAGTTATTCTATGTGAACCTAGGCATGTTTCTAAGTTAATTTGGGCCGAAAAATGACATTTAATACACTTTAAAGGTATTTTCAATTCATGGAAAGATTTGAACATACCTTTTGAAATGCATTAAAGGTCATGAAAATAACAAATAAGAAAGGTAAAAATGACTAACATGCAGCCTAATATGCATACTAAAACTATCATCAAAACATGACATCATAATCATACTTCTCATAACTCATTCAATCACAAGGGAAGAGACTTACCTTTGCATGCTCCCTCGAACACATTTTATATGTCAATCAAATCATTCCAAGTGATGAAAATAATTATGATAATAACAATATTAATGCTAACTCGAAGAAACTAACATCCTAATATGATTACTAACATAAGAGACTTAAACATGCATTCCTATAAAATAATTCCTATCATACATATAAAACACCTAAACCATAATCATAGAAGAAAAGAAAAAGAAGAAAAGATATGCCAAAACTTCTATCCTAATCATGCATTCTTATATAACAAATCCTAAAACTAATCCCTATTATGCATACTAATAAATTAATCCCCAATATGAACACTTAATCCGAAATACCTAATCCAAGCATGAACAATGAAGAAGAAGAAGAAGAAGAAGAAGAAGAAGGAAATATGCAAACTTAAATAAACACAATGACTAACCTTTAATTTCTTCTCCCTTACTCCTAGCTTCTTCTCCCTTGCTCTTAGACTTTCTCCAACCTTCAAAGGACTTCAAAAGAATAGCTAAGAGTGCTATGAGGGAAGCTTGTGCAATGCTCAAGCCTCTACTCTCTAAGCTAGCTCTCTAAAGCCAATTGTGTGTGTAAAAACTTATTTCAGGGCTCTCTATTTATAGGGAAGCCTGAATTTGATCAACGGCTGAGTTTAAATCTCTTAGGAATGATCCAAGGGTCATAATCCATCCTTCCTAAGACTTCAAACTCATCCCAAAGTCCCAATCCTGAGCTAGGACACTTGGAAGAGTCTCGGGCAGAAAAAATACTGAAAAATAGCAGTTATTGGGCAAAGGGATCGTTGACCATCCACCTAGGGACGGTTGGCCGTCCCGGTTGGCCGTCCCTCAAGGATGGTTGGCCGTCCATGTGAAAACCCAAGTTTTTAAAACATTATTTTAATGATTTTTGAAAAAAAAAATTCTACTTATTTACAAAACTGCCATTTAGGCATTTTAAATAAACAAAACCCCCCATTCTCCCCATTCATTTTTCGACAGCCAAGGAAAAGTAGCTTCGGGAGAGAGAGAGAGACTTACCTAGTGCCGGAGCTCGGGAACTACGTGGACTCGCCGGAAAGAGATATGGGGAACCCTTGGGAAGACCATTATGCATCGTAGCTTATATTTATTTGTAAGATTCGGTTGGAGAATTGACTTTTGAGGTAGGGATACACATATTCTTACTAATACTGATGGTAGATTTGATTTCAAATTAAACTTGTGATGATGAACCCGAAAACCATTTGTAAAGCCTTGATGCATAATTCTTTTTTTCTTTATATGAAATGTTATGCGGTTAGAATGTGCAAGTATGCCATGTGATTGTGATATATTGACATGATGCCATGATTTATCTATTTTATGTCACGTGGATTATATATGTGGATATGTTGAGACAGAGTCAGAGAATACTCCTCTGTCAGTTGTTATGATGATGATATGGATAGAGTCAGAGAATACTCCTCTATCGGATATGGGTTATGATGTTTTGGATAAGTCAAAGAATACTCCTCTATCGGTTGTGATTATGATGAATGAGAAAGAGTCAGAGAATACTCCTCTTTCATATGGAACATATTATAAATGAATCATGAGCATAATGATATTTGTATCTGTGAAACTCTGATATATTACTTGTGGATATTTGTATGATTCTTGAACCGCATCTACTTGATGATTGTGAAATTTGAACCATTTTGATTTATGCATCAATATTATCATTGTTAGCTAAGAATAGTATTTCTACTGAGCTAGTGGAAGCTCACCCCTGCTTTTATGCAGCAGATTCCCAATATAGCGTAGCTGGTTCATCGAGACTGAATTCTTTTCCTTTGGTGCTAGGACTGGCTGTGTTCTGGGCACTGGTTCAGAGGAATAGGTAGTTTTGTTTGTATACTGTTACTTTTGGACTGTTAGTTATATAATATTCTACCTATGTGCCAGGGATGTTGGCACATTATTATATATTAAGGATATATTTTACTATCTGCATTTGACGCTTGGGAACATTGCATGTTGAACACTCTTGCATTTCACTTTTGTTATATAAATTCTTTGCTATTTCTGTGTGGAAATATGGATGAGCTTATCAGGTTGTATCCCTAATTGACACGTGTTGACCTACCCGGGAGGGTCCTCAGTAGCGTCAGTTTGGGGCATTACAATCCATGGGTGGACGGTCATCCATTCCCTCGCCCAATTTTGTCCTATTTTGGGCCTGTCTCAGCCCGTTTCGACCTGGTTTCGGCTTTTTTCAGCTTTTCGAGTCCGTTTTAAGTCCAAATTCGACGATTCAAGCGCCAAAACGATCGTGATTCGATTCTTCATGTTTTAAGAAGTGTTTAAAGTAAAAATTCATTGACTACAGTCAAATTTTTAGGGAAAAGTTGACTGATTAGCTGTTTAGGGCCTGCCGGGCCCAAATTAGGGTTTTGAAATCTGCTAACCGATTGCTCTCGAAATCATTTTTTCTTCTCGAAACAAGTTTTAAAACATTTTAGGAAAGTGTTTTGAAGCCTTTGAAGGCTTTGGTTTGATAAAAAGATCGAATCCCGGTCACTTCTGGTCGAAACCCTAATATGAGCTTGAAAGGGACTTTTGAGCCTCAAGAGCCAAACATGAGCCAGAAGGCTCAACAGACCTTGCCAGTAATCAACTTAGCTACCAAACACACCTTAAATATCTATGCCAAAGCCTCGAGACCATTCGAGACAAGATCGACAGTCATTTAGAGCTTTTGTGATTCAAAGGACAGTATTGCCCTTTAAGTCACAAAAGGCCTTATTTTCTATCAAGCTAGACTCAGAATGCCATGAAATTTTACAGGGATATTCCTAGACTCTCTAAAAACTAAATGTAAAAAGAACTAACTCAATCTAACCTAAAAACCTACATACGATAATGACCTCTACCTAACTACTCACAAGGGTAAGACTGGTAACTTAGGGTTTTAACACCCTATTTCACCTCTAATCACAGGCAACCATTAATGACCCTTCCCATGGTAAAAAATGGATGTCTACATCCCCACATCCAAAAGTTTAAGAACTTCCTTACGCACCACCTTTCATCACTGGATTTAATCTTCTCTGAGGTTGGCGGGAAGGTTTGACATTATCCTCAATATAAATTCTATGGGTGCAAAGAGAGGGACTAATTTCCTTGAGGTCGGCGATGGACCTCCAGCTCTAAGCACCTCCATCAATTTGAGTTCTTGGTCAATCTCCAAGTTAGAAGATATAACCACGGGATAAGTCTCATTGTCACCTAAATAAGCATATTTCAATTTAGTGGGTAACGGTTTCAACTCCAATTCTGGTGGTTGGACATTTGATGGAACTAACTTTTTATCAATGGGTGGCAATGCCTCGAAGCGAGGTACCCACCCATTCATTTCTAGAACTTCTTCCTCATTGAGCACGGAGTATAGAAACTCTATCTCACTACTCACTTCACTATCCTCAACAATCTCATTAACAAGACATGATTGTAAAGGGTCTTCATGGGCAGAGAGATCCCATTGGTGCTAAACTAGAGTATATATTCTACTCACTTCATGCACCTCCTCCTCAATATCCTCCCCCACTTTTTTCACCAAATTGAAAATATTCAAATTTACAGTCATGTTACCAAAGGCTATGGTCATTAACCCACTCCTACACTGAATTATAGCATTGGATGTGGCCAATAAAGGCCTCCCAAGAATAACAGGGAATTGACTCCCTTAATCAATCACAGGTTGAGTGTATTACACCACGAAGTTAACAGGAAAATAGAATTTGTCAACCTGAACCAAAACATCTTTCACTATCCCCCTAGGAACTTTGACATTTCGGTCGGCTAACTGAAGCTTTATGTTGGTTGACTCAAGCTCTCCTAAACCTAATTCCACATAGACAAAATAAGGTAACAAATTCACACTCGCCCCCAAGTCCACTATAGTTTTCCCCACTTTGGAATTTCCTACAGTTATTTCAATTGTGGGGCTTCCAGGGTCTTTATACTTAGGAGGCAAACTATTCTGTATGGGGGAAGTAGATTGCTCAGTCATAAAAGCTTCTTTGTGCATGCCCAAATTCCTTTAAACAATGCATAAATCTTTCAAGAATTTAGCGTAAGAGGGCACCTGCTTGATTGCATCCAACAAAGGTATATTAACCTTAACCTGCTTAAACAATTCAAAAATTTCCTCATGGTTGGTTAATTTTTTTGGTGCTCTTAGCTTTTGGGGAAAAAGGGCGGCAGGAACGTAGTTAGCTTTCTCTTTGTTTAAACCAACTTCAACACCACTTGTTTTGGGAACATTAGGCTCATTCTCATTTTCTTTCTCATCACCCATAGATTTTTTTGGCAAATTTTGTGAAATCTCTTTGGTAGAATCTTTAGGTGGGATGGTTTTATCAATAATTTTCCCACTACGAAGAGTGGTGATGGCCTTTGCATGCTAATGGTTTCTTTCATTGGAACTAGAGGATCCAATGCTATGTTAACCTTTAGGATTTTGTACGAGTTGAAAGGGAAATTTTCTTTTCTCTTGTTGAAGTACACCCAAAGTGGAGGTCAACTTAGTCAATTGTGCCCTCATATCTCCAATAGCTTGAGTGGTTTGAGTTTGATCTTGCACAAGTTGAGCTATATTACCTCATCATAGTTCCTTTTGTGGGGTGGTTGATAAGATTGATGATTTCCTTGATTAGGGGGACCAAAATTGGAGTTAGGGTTTGAAGAGAACCGTTGGCCTTGGAAATTTGGATTTTGACCTTGATTTTGAAAACCTTGGTTTTCAAAACCTTGATTTTGAAATTTTGGTTTGGAAAACCTTGGTTGCTTTGAAATGGTTGGCACGGTGGTGGGTTGCTTTGGCTTAAGGAAGCATCCATCACTTTTCCAACTAACATTTGGGTGTTTACTCCACCCATGATTGTTTGTTTCAGAGTATGGGGAATTGAATTGCTTCCTTTGGTAATTCAGAGCATTAGCTTGCTCTATTTGAATCGCTCCCTTGACTTAAGGAAGATTAGGGCCATCATTGGTTAAGTGAGTGGGGTCGTCATAAATTATACACAAGTCTTCTATTCTAAGTCCCGTAGGCACCGTAGGCACCTTAGGCACTATGCTCACCTCACTCACTTTTTGCAATTCTATGGCCTCTAATTTCCTAGTCAGATTAGCAATCTTGGCTTGGAGGTCATCATGCTTTTTCATATGATGCTTTCCTCCCCCACCAGGCACACTTTGCATTCTTGCAGCATCGAGAGATGAATTAATCTCCCAATTTCGGGCATTCTCTGCTATGGAATTAAAGCTTTTGTATATCCTCTTCTGGGCTCTTCTAATAAAACTGCCCCCTACTCGTCATTTGGATATACTGTTTATTTTTCAAAGACAGGCCTTGATGAAAATAGCTTATGATTTGGCCAATATCCAAATCATGATGAGGGATAACATTGAGAAGTTCTTTATACCTTTCTCATACAGTAGCAAAAGATTAACCTGGCTTTTCAGAAAAATTTTGAATGGCTCTCATGAGTGCATTCGTGCACCCCGGAGGGAAGAATTTGTCAAGGAATATCCTTTGCATGTCACTCCAAGTGTGGATTGAATTAGGAGTGAGAGAATGAAACCAAATTTTTGCTTTATCCTTTAGAGAAAATGTAAATAAAACCAAGCAGATAATGTGGATGGGCGATCCTTTTTTTTTGGATAATTAAGAAATAAATTCCAAAAAACAAGATATTACAAAAAAGCGCAAAGCACGAGCTCAGAGACACAGCTCAAGGAGCTAACAATACGAAACCTAGCCAAAAAAGAAAACCACAAACAACCTTAAGGGCTAGGAAACAAGCAAAAGAAAACTAAAATCTAAGGGACATCTCTCCCCCTAGAATTTTTGAGAGAGTGAATTTTATCTTTAAGCTTTTTTTTTAGGGACTCTCTTGACGAAGAGGTATCAACAGAAAAGCTTTCAACCATATCCACATGATCCACATGAGTATCCTCATTAACATTAGCAGTAAGGATGTGAAACTTATTGCTAATAGAACAATCTGTACTGACTGATGGAATAGATTTCTTCCTTTCCTCAACACTAGTGCGTTTAGCAGCTCGAACCTCTTGCCACTGATTAACACACACAACATCTGCCTGAGTATCAACCTGAGGGTCAACCTGAGTAACTTTCTTCCTCCACTGAAGAATAGGCTTAGTAGGATTGGAAGGGGGAGGGGAAAGGGGACATTTAAACAGGGAATGCCCAAACACCTTACAATTCCCACAACGAGATGGGACCCAAGGGATCTCAATCCCAACTTCCACAGTTTCAGCATTCCCTACTGCCAATTTCAAGGACTTAGGGATAACTTTGTCAGCTTCAATCTCAATACAAATTCTAGCAAAATTTGCTCTACTGCCCATTGCCGTGTGCACATCCATATATAAGGGATTTCCCAAAATACTACCAATATATTCCATGCCTTTGGTCGTTCGAAGAACAAGAGGAACATTGAACAACTTTATCCATACAGGAATTTTAGAGAGACCACCTTTCTTTAGTTCCATACCCGGTTGCCAATGATGAAGCACCAAATATCTTTTCTTTTTTTTGGATAATTAAAGCACCAAATATCTACCTGTAACGTAGTAAGGACCTCCATCTAGAATTCTGGCAACAGCATCAGAATCCTTGGCCCTAAACAGGAAAAGACCTGTGTCAAATTTTAGCACATCAGAGACATCATCACCCCATACCCTCAAAGCCCATTCTTTAACCAAAGCATAAGGAAGGTTTTTGTCAAGAACATAACCCAAGAGAGAAAATTCCCACCGAGTCTTCCCTTCATCAATGATAAGATCAGGAACATCATACACACCCTCACTGACATGCCCAACATCCCTTTTAGAGAGCTTAAGTAAATTGGCTTGACTTTTGGGATTTTGGACAAGACTATTCCAAGAACGGAGAAAAAGAGCTTTTGAATGAACAGGACCTGCAACCACAGCCTCGGCATCCAATGGTAAAACTCACCAAATGCGACGAGGTATAACAAACTTCGTCCAACATGAACAGGAATCTTTTCACGAAGCCTGGGAAAGAATGAAAGAGCTTCTTAGGTTATGCCCCCATCATGATGTACCTAAGTGGCAAATCATAGAGTCTTTTGTTAGAGGTTTAACTGAGGGTGACACGCAGACTGTGAAATCTGCCTGTGGGGGAGCTATTTTAAGTAAAGGTGAGGATGAAATGTGGGCTTTATTTGAAGCATTGAGTGAGGATTCTTTCCACATGGCCTCAATGTCTTTAGGTAACCGTGACGATGCGTTAGTGAAGAAAACGCCTCCCAAAAAGGGCAGTATTTATGATGTGGACACCCAAGTTTTGGCAAATAAACAAGTTGAGGCTCTGTCTCAAAAGCTTGACCAGTTAATCGCGGCACAAGGGCAATCTTCAAAAGCCCATGTGAAACCTGTCAACTTGGTGTGCAATATTTGCACTGACCCAGCTCACGAGACCCCATATTGTCTTATGGCAGGCCAGTACCCAGAGTTTGTCCAAGAGCAGGTTAATGCTGCTCAAGGATATGCACCACCTAGGAATGACCCTTATTCCAACACTTACAATCCTGGGTGGAAGACTCACCCCAATTTCCAGTGGTCTAGTCAGCCTAGAGGATCCAATCCTAGTCAGCCTGCAAGACCCACATATAGTAGTAACCCTGCTGTCAGTCAACCCTATAGACCACCACTGATGCAACCCCAGTACCCCAGTTATGGTGCTCCTCAAGCACCTGCACCCCAGTATCAGAGTCAAGCTGTGACTCAACCACCACCACAACCTCATAGAACGTCTGGTTTTGAGGAACAAGTCCTAGCTACCATGAAAAGTCTAGAAGCTTCAGCACAACTCACTCATTCCCATTCCCAATCTATTTCCAAGTTAGAAACCCAAATGGGTCAACTAGCGGCTTCATTTAGTCGCAGAGAGGAAGTGAAATTCCCGAGTCAGGCTGTTGCCAATCCCAAGGGAGCTTTTGTAGCTGAGAGTTCGAATTCTCAGAACCTTTCATGTAATGAGGATGTTAAGGCTGTTACAGTCTTGCGTAGTGGGAAAGTGGTAGATAACAGAGTTGGGGAGAAAGAGAGAGAGAAAGAGAGGGAAAAAGAGAAAGAACCTGCAATAGAGAAAGAGTCAGAAGCTTCGAGGGATAACTTTCCCGCAACTTTAGACGATCCATTGGCATCTTATGTGCCAAAAGCCCCATTCCCATCCGCGCTGATTGCGCCTGAGAGGAGAGCGAAGAAAGGGGCTAGCATGTCGGATATGTTAGAGGTGTTTAAAAGTGTCCATATTAATTTACCTCTACTAGATGTCATTAAACAGATTCCTTCATATGCCAAATTTTTGAAGGAAATGTGCACACAGCAACGCTAGGAGCGCGTGCACTTGTCTAAAACCATAGCTCCTGTTGACATAGCAAGTGTTGTGTGTCAATTCCAAGCTCCTATAAAGAGAAAAGATCCTGGAACGCCAACTATACCTTGCTTCTTAGGAAGTCATTTCATTGATAGAGCGTTAGTCGATTTTGGCGCAAGTGTGAATATTCTTCCATATTCAATTTACGCCAAAATGGAGCTTGGAACACTCCAAACCACACCTACGATCCTACAATTTGCAGATAGGTCCACTAAGGTACCTAGGGGAATACTGCAGGATGTTTTGGTAAAGATAGATTCGTTTGTCTTTCCTGCAGATTTTATTGTCCTAGATATGGAGCCTGTTGATATTACTAGGCCTCAAATCCCGGTTATAATAGGACGACCTCTTCTGGCAACTGCTAATGCAGTCCTTCATTGTAGGACTGGCATAATGAAGGTGTCTTTTGGAAACATGAAAACCAGGCTGCAAATTTATAGTGCAGCTAATCAACCTCATAACTTTGAGGATTGTTCCTTTGTAGACATCATAGATAAAGTGGTAGAGGAAGCCACACCTTATCTTCTGTCCAAGGACCCGTTAGAAACATGTCTTAATTACTTTGGGTTTGAGGACCATAACCTGGAGCACTCGTTCATGGAGGTGAATCTTGTCTTAGATTCTACCTCCTCTGTAGAAAGATTGCCTTGGAGACCTAGGGTTGAGCCACTTCCGTCTATTGCCAGTGTCCCTTCCCCTACGTCTTTTGAGTCTCCACCGCAACTTGAGTTAAAGCCTCTGCCGGCTAATCTCAAGTATGCCTTTTTGGGTAATAGTGACACCTTGCCTGTCATAATTTCATCTTCATTAAATTTAGAACAGGAAGGTAAGTTGTTTTCTGTTTTGAAAGAGCACAGAGTAGCCATAGGATGGTCGGTCGCTGATTTAAAGGGTATAGACCCGTCAATCTGCCAGCACCGTATTCACCTAGAGGAAGGTGTTAATCCTTCTAGAGATGCCCAACGTAAATTGAACCCGAATATGAAAGTGGTAGTTAAAAAGGAAGTTTTGAAACTACTGGATGCGGGTATCATTTACCCAATTTCTGATAGTGAGTGGGTTTTCCCTACTCAATTGGTTCCTAAGAAGTCTGGAATTACAGTGATAGCAAGCGAAGAGGGTATTCTAGTCCCTACAAGAGCTACCACCGGTTGGAGAGTCTGTATAGACTATAGGAAGTTAAATTCCAAGACTAGGAAAGACCGCTTCCCTCTGCCTTATATTGACCAAATTCTAGAGAGATTATCTGGGCAGAGTTTTTATTACTTCCTAGATGGCTATTCAGGGTATAACCAAATAGCGGTTTACCCCGAGGATCAGGAGAAAACAACATTTACCTGTCCATTCGGGACTTTTGCATTTAGGCGTATGTCTTTTGGCCTATGCAATGCCCCGAGCACGTTCCAAAGATGTATGACTTCTATCTTTTCTGACATGATAGGAGAATATTTGGAAGTGTTTATGGATGACTTTTCGGTTTTCGGTCCTTCTTTTGATGAATGCCTCTCTAATCTCTCGAAAGTGCTTAAGAGATGTTGTGAGACAAACCTTGTTCTTAGTTGGGAGAAGAGCCATTTCATGGTTCGTGAGGGCATCGTGCTTGGGCATATCGTATCTAGTAGGGGGGTAGAGGTCGACAAAGCTAAGGTTGACTTAATTGCAAAGTTACCTCCTCCTACTACTGTTAGGCAAATTCGATCCTTCCTTGGACATGCAGGATTTTACAGGCGTTTCATTAAAGACTTTAGTAAAATAGCAAAACCAATGTGTAATCTGCTTGCTAAAGATGTAGAGTTTGACTTTGATAAAGCTTGTCTAGAGTCCTTCAATAAGTTGCGTTTAATGTTGATCTCGGCACCTATCATGCGAGCTCCCGATTGGTCACTTCCTTTCGAGTTAATGTGTGATGCCTCCGATTATGCTGTGGGGGCAGTGTTGGGTCAGAGGGTAGATAAGGCCCCATATGTTATATACTACGCAAGCAAAACCTTGAATGAAGCTCAATTAAATTACACTACGACTGAGAAAGAAATGCTTGCAGTAGTTTTTGCGCTTGATAAATTCCGATCCTATCTTTGGGGATCGAAGACCATTGTGTACTCAGATCATGCCGCCTTGCGGTACCTGCTCTCTAAAAAAGAGACGAAGCCTAAGCTGATTAGGTGGATTCTTTTATTACAAGAATTTGACTTTGAGATTAGGGATAAGAAAGGATCTGAGAATGTCGTTGCTGACCACCTCTCTAGGATTGTAGTAGAAGGAGAGAGTGACCCCACGCCTATTAGGGATTCTTTCCCTGATGAGCAGCTTTTTGCCGTCACTCATTCTACCTTACCCTGGTATGTTCATATAGTGAATTAGCATGCCACAGGCCTTGTACCATCTCTTTGGTCGAAACAGGAAAAGGATCGGTTCTTTTCGCAAATAAAATTTTATTATTGGGAAGATCCTCTCCTGTTTAAGTACTGTGCTAACCAGGTTATACGTAGGTGTATTCCAGAAGGTGGGATGCAAGACATTTTAAAGTTCTGCCACACTCTAGCATGTGGAGGACACTTTAGCGGGAAAAAGACTGCCGCTAAAGTCTTGCAGTGCGGGTTCTACTGGCCCACACTATTCAAAGATGCATTGGACTTCTGTAAGTCTTGCCAAAATTGCCAAAGAATGGGTTCTATGTCTAGAAGGGATATGATGCCTCTTAACCCTATCTTGATCGTCGAAATTTTCGATGTTTGGGGCGTCGACTTCATGGGACCTTTTCCTATTTCGCATGGGTTTGAATACATCCTAGTGGCTGTAGATTACGTATCTAAATGGGTAGAAGCCATAGCCACTAGGACCAATGACCACAAGGTGGTGTTGAATTTCCTCCAAGAGAACATTTTCTCTAGGTTTGGGTTTCCAAGGGCCATCATCAGTAATGGAGGGTCACATTTTAATAATCGACCCTTTGCAACTCTCGTAGCGAAATATTCTATTACTCACAAGGTTGCAACCCCATATCATCCTCAGACTAGCGGGCAAGTGGAGGTTTCAAATAGGGAAATTAAGCATATCCTAGAAAAAACTGTCAGGCCTGATCGTAAGGATTGGTCATTGCGCTTAACTGATGCATTATGGGCCTATAGGACTGCAAAACCCCTATTGGTATGTCTCCGTACCGTCTAGTCTATGGCAAACCGTGTCACCTCCCAGTCGAGTTAGAACACAAAGCACTTTGGGCCATTAGGAAATTTAACTTTGAAATGAAAGAAGCGGGTTCTCACCGCAAGCTTCAGTTAAATGAGCTCGAAGAGATTAGGAATGAGGCTTACGAGAATTCCAAAATTGCTAAAGCCAAAATGAAAGAGTTTCATGACAGACACATCAATAGGAAATCTTTTGAACCAAATCAGAAGGTGTGGCTGTTTAACTCTAAATTAAGGCTATTTCCGGGTAAGCTTCGATCTCGCTGGGATGGACCTTTTGTAGTAACTAGGGTTACTCCTCACGGTGCTGTTGAAATTCAAAATCCTCGTACTAGTTTGTCCTTCTTTGTGAATGGACAAAGGCTTAAGCCTTTTATTGAGGGTATAACCGATAGTGAGGGCATTCAGGATGGTTTGGTAATTGAGTCTGTCAGTTTGGAAGACCCAACCTACCAGTTTGACTAAAGAGGAATTTCACATCTAGCTAAAGACGTTAAACTTAGTCCCACCCACCCTTTCCCCTTGTTCTTACACAATCGTCTAGTCGTAACACTCTGTCAACATTGAGGGCAATGTTTACTTCTAGTTGGGGAGGGTTTGTATATTCTTTTAATTTGTATATTCTCTTGTCTATGATTAATTTATTTATTTGTTCATTTAATTTATATATACATAATAATTTATTATGCTTGTGTACATGCTATACCATTGATTTGTATAGTGATTATTTGTATAGAATTTGATAAATAAACATGTGTTACAATGTGAGTTTATTCTTTCATTTATATCAGATCTATTTGTTTATTTTCGATACATTAATTGTAACTTTACTGTGATTAGCTTGTATTCAATCTTGCACGTGCACGAACTTGGTTTAAATCTTTATACTCTGCAATTCGAATATTTGATAAAACCTGAATAAAGAGGAGACTTGCGACAATTAAAGCAAATTTTGAACCATTCGATCATTTTTTGGGACTTAATTATTCATCCTATCAATTTAACCTTTGGTTATTGCTTTCCTGTTATATTATGCATAAATGTTCAATTTATGCGTATGTAGAATGCAAATACCTCGTAATCAGTTGAGAATATTGTGCACATTTTTGAAAAATGATTTAAGGCCATTTTTCTTCGAGTCTTGTGCCGTGTTAATTTTTGTTAGAGTTTAGGACCCCCATAGTACCCATTTTTGAGCCTAAAAGTTGCCATTTTTTTTGATAACTTAGCAGCCATGGGTAACGAGGTTTCTTTTATACATTTTATTTGTATAAAATGTCAGTAGTGTGAAATGTAGTTCAAAATAAGCCAATTTTTGAAAAAGTCAAAATTTTGACTTCTCTATCGATAGCCAAACTAGCGCTATCGATAGAAGGTATTGAATTTCAAAAAAAAATAAAACACTGCGGATCAGAGCACATTGGCTATCGATAGCGCCTAGTGCGCTATTGATAGAGATCACGGAGTTTGCCTTTTAAGCTTCTTCTCCCGTGCGAATTGCCCCACTTCTTCCACTATTCACGCCTGAAAACTCCATTACCGCCTTGTCCATTCACCTTCCACCTCAGTTTCCGACCACCCCAGCCCTCCATTTCGCGCAAGCTTGATTTCATTGCGATCCTCGCACCATTTTGAGCATTTCTGACCGATCAGAATTTGCATTTGCTGCGTTCCATTCGGTCACCATTTTTTGCACTTGCATCACATTTCGGCGAGGATAGTAGGCCATTCGGCGAGTTCTTTATCTTCCACACTTCGTGAGTACCCGTTCACATTCTAAAATTTTGAATTTTTCTTAAAATGGCTTATTTTGTGTTATTTGTCATAGCATAAATTAGTGTACGTAGGTTTTTGCATGTAAAAGTGATAATATTATTTTTTTTGGGTTAGAGTTTTGTCATATAGTAAATACGCTAGTCCTTGTATGCTTGTACACTGCAATGGGTTGAGGAGTTGAGAAGTTGTGAATTTGTGGAGTCGTGATAATGCCTGGATGTTAGGCTATGCAAGGCCATGCATGGGCATGCATGCATCGGTGCATGTGATTGGAGGAGTTAGTAAATATAGCCTGGATGATAGGCTAGTCCTGAAATTTGAGATGGGATTTAAAATTATCATGTGGGTTAACAACTGGCTGTGTTGTGTGTTTGATTCTTATTGAAAAAAAATATTTATACGAGTATCTCTGCAATTATGCTACTGCTGACTATGGTCCTATCTGCTGCCGTGTGTGTGTAAAAAATTTGTACAGAGCTATGGTACGCCAAAAGACCACCGGCAGGAAGGGCGTGGCTTTTCAGGAGCCGGCACAGCCTAGACCGAGGAGGTCTGCAGATACCAGTCGGGGCAAGGCCCAGCGCACGTAGCCAGATTCTTCAGGCAGTTCTGAGTCAGAGTGGCAGCCAGCACCTGTTCAGAGACCTTCTGGTAGAGGTCAGTCTTCCAGACAGCCACCTACGTCTGCACCTCCTTCTAGTTCCCATGATATGGAGGAGGAGTATTTTCAGCACCCAGATATAGGCGAGACTGGCGAGCCTCGCATGCCTCAAGAGTTCGAGAGTTATGCAGATACCGAGGCTGGGTCGAGGAGATTACCGACCCGTCGATCCGCTAGACCATGGCCAGAGATCTTGTCGGCGAGGAACTTCAACGTCGAGAGATATGTTGACCCGAAAGCCTTCAGATATGAGGGCTTGCTCGTGGAGACTCTGCAGGACAGACACCTCAGCACCTGGCTGAGGAAGGGAGGAGGCTATATGGCCAGTGTTGTTCGTCAGTTCTATACGACAGCACACATGGCCGAGGATCAGACTCAAACACTCCAGGCCGAGGTTGGAGGCCGTTTAGTTCAGTTCACTCTAGACGACATCGCTACCTATCTGGGGTGCGAGCGTCCAGCATCTTCTGAGGCAGAGAGCACTTATCTAGAGCTGACAGAGAGTCAGTGTGCTGATGCGGTGTGTATAGACCGGGAGATATTCGACGGGATGTACTTCACGACCGGGAACATGCACCCATCTTACGCAGCTATGAATAAGCTGCTCTACTGTAACCTACGGGCGAGAGGCACTTATTCGCAGATCCCTATGGAGTCTGTGAGGCTGCTGTTGGAGTTTTTGAGCGACCACCCCATAGACATTGCCGCTTTGATATTCAGCGAGATCCGCACCTTTATTGCCACACAGCCGCGGAACAACATGTCGTACCCCTAGATGATTACAGCTTTTGCCCTGGGTGCGGGTGTGTTAGAAGTATGCCCTAAAACCAATCCTAAAGGGTATATTGAGTTTCATATTATCTATATATGGAAGGTATAACTTATCTAATATGTTCTCACATATATGATAAGGTCCATGAATAAATGATAAGAGAAATATGCATCTCAAAGAGTTGAGATAGAGAGACTGATATTTCTCATATACATCTATTCTAAAAGAGTTCCTACTCGAAGGTTTATTAAAGTGGATATTTAATTAACCGTATGAAGAGTAGCACAGATTTAAACCAACTCATATGGAGGATAGGTAGTCTTTCCTATCAGTGTAGTGACACTTAGGTTAATCTGTGGGTGCATATTAGAGAATATGTACACTGAACATGATCTGCAAAGAGTATTCCTACGGTAGTTCAGTCAAAGGAATATTCTAGTGTTATGTCCATTAATTTGGTAGTCCTTAGACCTGAGACACCATAGCTGTCTTGTGCATAGGTTGCTAGAGTTTGATAGTATCTCGTACAGCCTTATCCATTAGGTTGTAATCGGTGCTTATTGGCTCTAATGAGTTATGCATGAAGATGGATGAGTGTGCAATAAGGGATCATCACTCTCAGTTATATGAGAGAGAATGTCAGGATAAGTTCACAAAGATAATTCTTAAAGGGAACCTCTGGCCAGAGTGATAGGTAAACAGTGAAAAGCGTTTCACTGCGATTACCTTATTGAGATTATATTTTGTGGGACAGATATCAAGTGGTTGAGATAGGGTTTGACTAAAACCATACCTATTATCTTAACTGTGACATTAGGGGATGAAGGATTAAATAACATGAAGGGTTCACATAGTTCTGTTATTCACCTAAACCTAGGGTATGTCATGATATGTTGCTAGATGTCACTCATGACCAGTGAAAGCCTATTGATAAAGTGTTATCAATGAGGGAAAAATTGGAATCGTTCCAATTGAACCTTAAAATAGAAAGTTTCTATTTTTGGGAGACATAGAGATGTCCCTGTCACTGCTAGGTTAGGGTGAACCTAAAGGGTCACACACAATAGAAAGTAAGTGAGTTCCTTAAGCTTGAGAGAGGGGAATCCTATCATGGAGTTTATTTGATTTTAATTAATTAAGAGTTAATTGATTAAAAGTCAAAACTAACCGAGAATAGGATTACTCTATTCGAGGATGATTGGTCATGCTAGCACTAGTAACCAAACACCCCCCAAAGAGGAGAAAGTCTATAAATATGAGTGTTAAACACACTCTAGGTCACAAGGAAACCCTAGGGCCGAAAATCAGCCTCTCTCCTCTCCCTCTCCATTCTTGCTTGCCACAAAGAGTTGTGGAAGACAAGGAAGGCTTTCGGAGTCTTACTCTCGTGTGGATACGCTTTGGAGGTTTCATACTTTTGAAACTCGAAGGATTCCTACACCGAAGAACACAATCAAGTGAGTTTTTATTTGCTTTGATATTTTGTGTTTGTTTTATATATATGTGATTCGATGCTTGATTCGTTCTTGGAGGTTTTGTGTACATGGATTTATTTTTTAATAAACAGAAAAAGTTTTTGTTTTACCTTTCCGCTGCGAATCCATGTCTGTGGTTTTTCACAGAACCTTACAGTGGTATCAGAGCCATATCAAGCATGATCATATATATTTGATGATGGCATTCAATGGCTATAATAATTAAAATCAAGTTTGTGTAGTTTAATAACTACTATGAATTTCGGCCATGGAGGAATCCCTCCTTGTTTTGTTTTGTTTTCTTTTATAAAATGGCAACTAGGGTTTTGGGAAAACCCTAGAGGATTTCGGTAACATGGGGCTGCTCTATAAGGGTTCGGCCATATGGGGTTTTACCCCTTTGGTGTTTGAGATTCAAGGGTTTTTTAGAACAAACCCAGAATCCCGTTTTTCTGGAGCATGCCAACTTGTTTGGCTTGTTTATTGATCAAAACATATCCAAATCGCGTGAAATCGGTCTTGTTTCGATCATGACTCAATATAGAATGTTTTCATATGAACTTTGGAATTTTTACAAGCCATTAAGGCAGTGTTTGAAGGCAAAACAACCGCTGGACAGTAGCACTGTTTTCTGCAGAATTTTTTGGTAAAGTATTCTTGTTTTGCTTGGTTTGTTCAAACTACTCAATGGCTTCCCTTCAAACTTCATAGAAGTGTTCTATGGAAGTATTCTAAGGGTTCTATGATTGTTTCTTGGAGTTTTGGAAACCCTAGAAAGTTTAGATGATGTTCTTGAATTTTTGAATTATGAACAAAACTTGTTTTTGAGAAAAACTGGTTTTAATGGTTTAAGGGTTCACGGCCATGGGTTATTTGCCCTTATGATTTTCGGCCATGATGGTGTTTAACCCACTAGTGTTGTGGTTTGATGGGTTTAAGAAACCCTCATGTGATTACATGTTCTTGATTTAAAAATTAAATGAGTTTAATGTTTTGATTCTTGAAGCTTGTGATTACATGTTTTAATTTTGATTAAATTGATGTATTAATGGAGTTTGTTAAAAGGTTTAACAATGGCCTATTAGAGTTCCTCAAGAACCCTAATTAATATGAAGATGGTGGCTGCATTTTGATTTAGGTAACCCTAAATTAAATTAGGGAATTTCTTGATTTGAAATTAGTTTCTCTTTTTGTCAAATAAGAAAACCCCTATGTTTCCTTTTGAAATTTTCAAGTTTAGGAAAGTGTCTTATTTAATTTTGATTCTTTCTTAAATTGAATATTTTGATATCTAGGAAAATATGGCAACATGATTTAGTGTTTATGGAAACTCTAAAATAGGATTAGGTTAGGTTAAACCCTAACCCTAACCCTAAATCACACTCTTTCTCTCTCCTCATTTTCGGCCACAATGGGTTGGGAACCCAAATGGCCTTGTTTTAACTTTATTTTATCATCTTAATGTTCTTCATATGTTTAATAAATGGTTATGATGTTTTCAAAATGATTTCATTATTTTTGAAAATGAAAAATGAAGAATAAAGAAGGTTTGATAAAATATGTTTTATAAAAACCATTTTTAAATGTTCTTGGGAGATTGAATGATTCATGTGATGAATCGATGATTTTAATTTGTTAAAATCACTTAGGGATGTTGCCTAATAATGTTTAAATGTGTTAAAAACGTTTTAGCATGATTTTACATTAAGGAAATAATTTTTAAAATGGTTTTGAAATTATTTCTGGGTTGCTGTTTTTCCAGGACAGCAACTACATAGCTTTTGTAAAATCTAAGAAAAATGGTTTCTGGGATTTTTGAAGCTTGCCACCTATCGACTTCATTAATATTAGGTCTTAACAAAGTCTAGGAAGAGTTCCCATGATTTTTAATGACCTATGATAGCCACACTAGAATTTTTGTGATTAAGAGTCAAATCTGTAAAATCTGACTCTCTATCGCAAAAGGCCTCTAATTAATACCAAACATTGGAATCAAGTTATGAGACCCCTGCCATTGGAAAGAAGACTGAAAAACCTAGTGAAATGAAGTGTTTCCATGACTTAGTTCACTCTAGGTTAAGCCCAACAAAGTCATTTGTGAAGAATTTCCAGAATCTGTCATGGTTTGGAGTTCGAGTCACAAATCACTTTAAAGTGATACCAAACGTTGGAATTACTTAATGAGACCTATGCCATTTGAAAGAGGACTGAAAATCCTTGTGAAATAGAGTATTCTCACATATTAAAAGGTTGTTTTAATATAGGAAAGATTGGTCCCAAAACAGTAGCTGAATTCTGAAATTTCTGTTGTGAAATAGAAATTGTTTCTTTCTTTGAATTTTGTTTTGAGTTATTATTTATTCCACCTATGTAGGTTAATGGTGATTAATCTACTGAGCTTATTAAAGTGTTAATAGCATGGTAGGAATTGTGAGAATAATTTCTCAAATTAAATTCTTTATATTTAAAACCCTATTAGTGTCTTTTAGGAGTTTTAATTATATTGAAGATAGAAACTTGTTTTTTTGTCATATGGGATATGATGATATTCTTTTAATGCGATTAAAAGGATTGAATTATTATTATAGGATAATAATAATAATGAGATTATTATTGTTATAGGATAATAATAAAGACTTGACTTTAATTAATTATATGCCATTTGCCATCATTACCTTTGCTTTTGTAGCTTTTGTTTATTATGCATTGTGAATGTATAACTGTTAAAGGATGATTATGGACTAAAGACCAATTAAAATGAGTTGTGATTGGCCGCATGTGATGTGATTGCTTTATTTGAATGGGTTGTATTTAAATGTGTTTAAATCAGGTGATGTAATTATTTGGGGCTTGCATGCCTCTTCCCCCCCTCTCTACATTTGTAATCCCCTTCTCCTTAATCCCTTTCTTTTATTATGATGTAATTCAAAGAAACTTATGGAGGACTCAAGGAACCTGGTGGAGTCATGTACGAGAGGATAGCAAGGACTTTGGAAGGACTTGGCTTGCACTTCAAAGGATCTTGTGTGAAGATTTTTTGATGATATGTAATAGTTACATAGTTATTAATTACGATCACCAAACCCACCTTATAAACTGAGGGTTCATCTTTTATGGCTCAAAGCTTGAACCCGCCCTGAAAAGTCCATAATCTATCCTAGGCCCATTTATATATGTGATATATTTTTGTAAGGGCCTTGACCTAATTTATTATATGTTCAAAATGAATCAACCCTAGTCTCTCAGAGGACAGTGGGAGGATAATTGAGAACTAATAATAAAAGTGGGTCTAAACCTGTTTTATTTATATATGTTGATATATATAATTTTGATGCATGCGATGTATGGATAATTTATGAAAATGAGACCTTTTTACAAAACCCCTATTTTCATAAAATCAAGTTGTAAGGATGAAGCTTTGGGCTTTATCCTAGCCTCCTACCATTACAAGAAAGGTGAGTCTTTATGGTGGATGTGTTTGGCTGCAGATATGTGGGAACACATTCATTGTGAAGGTTCAAACCGGCTTGTTACATATAGGATATCATGAGGTGCGATAATGGGGCTTACCAAGAAACTAACATGTGAGGGATGCCACATTCAATTGACCATACTCATGTGAATGGTAGGTGTAACTTGACTAAAATGTACTATCCAAGAAACTATTATGTGAGGATACTACGATTTTAGAGGCTAAAGGATGATTGGAATTTGCTTAGGTGAAGCATTAGGATAAAGAGTTATCCACTCATTAAGGGTTAGTATCCAAGAAACTAACATGTGAGGTTACTAATTCTTAATGGGACCCCAATCCCTGCTATGGAAATTCAATCTTTTGAAATTCCCAAGTCTCATCTTAGGGTGTATGAGATTTGAACAAAATAGTGGGAGGAAACATAGAAATTAAAGACCAAAAATTTTATGTTTTATTAATATGAAACTTATATTATTTTCTGTTGTAGATGGCACCACTAAACCCTCTTTATCGTATTATTGATGACAACCGTTTGACTGGTATGAATTCTCTAGAATGGTTAAATAATTTCAAGATTATCTTAATCGCCGCAAATAAAATCAAAGATGTCATAAATACCCCGTGCCCCAATGATTTGTCAGAAAGGGCTATTAAGGAGGAGATGGAGGATGATGTGCACTTTGATAGTACACGATCGATCCTATCATTTCTTAAAGATATGTATAGCTCACAAGATGGGATTGCAAGAAGCAATACTATAGGTGAACTTTACTCCTGTAAAATGGTTGAAGGGTCATCCATTCATGAGCATTGTCTCAAGATGATACAGAATATCGACTCCTTAAACAATCTAGGTGTTACTATAACATCTGAGATGGGTATTGACATACTGCTTCATTCCCTACCTGCCAGTTACAAACCATTCATCAATGATTTTCACATGTCTGATGTGAATTCAAATTTGTCTTTGACTGATTTGATGAACAAGTTAGTAACTGCTGAGGATTCTTTTAAAAGAGGATCAGAAGGGAAAATTGTGGCTATATATGGAGTTTCAACTTCTAATACCAAACCTAAGGGCAAGGGAAAGAAGAAGAAATCCAATGATAAGCCAAAAGGAAGCATGAAAAGGAGATTTAAAGGAAATGGTTTCCACTGTGGCAAGATTCGTCTCTAGAGAAGGAATGGCAAGAAGTACAACACCTCTTTGAAGAATGGTTCTTCTAGTGGTACGTCTTGTTATTTATTCATTTACTAATTACGAATTAGTATTCTGCTTATGGTATACGATACCTAATTGTGTTTTATTGTACAATGCGATTGTATGTAGGAGACAAAGGGAAGCAGAAGGTCGAGTGAACATCGAGCTGGCACTGTTTGGAAAGGATCAAAGTGTTGATGCCTTTGACATTGAAGCTTGATACTTGATTTATTTATTTAAGAATTTTAAGAACTCTTTTATTATTGCCAGTTGTAATAATTACTTCTTTTGAAGTTTTATTTGGTTTTGAATAATAGTTGTTTTGAAACAATTTATCTTTAATATTGGATATTTTGGATATTGTCTGGCAATTGTCTTGAAGTTCTTAATTCTTTATAAATGTTATGAATAAATGCATGTTATAGTATGTATGGAGATTAAAGGGATGATACATGAGATGTATAAACCCTAACTTTTAGTTTGACTATACTTCATATATAATAGATATTTGAAACTTTCAAATGATTAATATGAAGTAAAACTGAAAGGTAAATATTAAGAATATTTGCATGAATCTCATATCACTATAATACCTTAAAAATGTCAAACGATAGAGTTTAAAGATTATTTGTTAATATGGGATATTTCAAATAAACTTTAAAAGGCGAGTTTTCTTAAATAAAGAGTTATTAGAAAACATGATTTCCACATTAGTTGAAAAACTATACCTTTATAAAACATAAAGGAAATTTTATGTAATTAAAGGGTTTAATACATAAAGTACCTTGTTTTTAAAAGGACTAGTGGGAGCAGGAAAGTCATCAAACATTTTCTTTATAAGCACATACTTTAAATACTAAAGTAGTATTTAGAATTCCATAATCGTTATAGGAATTCAAATCTCTTCAAAAATAGTTTTTGAAAGGATTGTTATATGAGCAAAATATTTGAGAAATATCAGACTCATATAATTATAAAGTATGTACTCACATCGATATCACAAAATGCTGCAAACAGTTGTTAGCAGATATTGATAATAGATTCAGAATAGTGATTCAGAATAGAAACAAGTATATTCTTAAAAGGAGTTTAAGAATGAGATACTTGTATATAAAGAAATTATATGGTTAGCCATTTACAAATTGCCTAATAGAATGTCTAGTACACAATGTTTTCTTTTGAAAGGATAGGTCTCATTTACTAGGACATCAGAGTTGGCAGCGAATTTTAGTTTTAATACTATTATTGAAAATAATAATATGCAAAAAGGGTTTTGCATAAATCTACATTGCCTTAACACCTGTGTGTGTTAAAAAGCCTTGTCTTACGAAGACTAGTATACGATACTATGGTGATTGGCTTTAGTGCAAGTGGGAGATTGTTAGAAGTATGCCCTAAAACCAATCCTAAAGGGTATATTAAGTTTCATATTATCTATATATGGAAGGTATAACTTATCTAATATGTTCTCACATATATGATAAGGTCCATGAATAAATGATAAGAGAAATATGCATCTCAAAGAGTTGAGATAGAGAGACTGATATTTCTCATATACATCTATTCTAAAAGAGTTCCTACTCAAAGGTTTATTAAAGTGGATATTTAATTAACCGTATGAAGAGTAGCAC
>JAESVK010060399.1:0-19280 GCA_017140935.1 Hamamelis virginiana
ATACTGGGGTGCAGGTGCTTGAAGAGCACCATAACTGGGGTACTGGGGTTGCATCAGTGGTGGTCTATAGGGTTGACTGACAGTAGGGTTACTGCTATATGTGGGTCTTGCAGGCTGATTAGGATTGGATCCTCTAGGCTGACTAGACCACTGGAAATTTGGGTGAGTCTTCCACCCAGGATTGTAAGTATTGGAATATGGGTCATTCCTAAGTGGTGCATATCCTTGAGCAGCATTAACCTGCTCTTGGACAAACTCTGGGTACTGGCCTGCCATAGGATAATATGGGGTCTCGTGAGCTGGGTCAGTGCAAATATTGCACACCAAGTTGACAGGTTTCACATAGGCTTTAGAAGATTGCCCTTGTGCCGCTATTAATTGGTCAAGTTTTTGAGACAGGGCCTCAACTTGCTTATTTGCCAAAACTTGGGTGTCCACATCATAAATACCGCCCTTTTTGGGAGGCGTTTTCTTCACTAACGCATCGTCACGGTTACCTAAAGACATTGAGGCCATGTGGAAAGAATCCTCACTCAATGCTTCAAATAAAGCCCACATTTCATCCTCACCTTTACTTAAAATAGCTCCCCCACATGCAGATTTCACAGTCTGCGTGTCACTCTCAGTTAAACCTCTAACAAAAGATTCTATGATCTGCCACTTAGGTACATCATGATGGGGGCATAACCTAAGAAGTTCTTTCATTCTTTCCCAGGCTTCGTGAAAAGATTCCTGTTCATGTTGGACGAAGTTTGTTATACCTCGTCGCATTTGGTGAGTTTTACCGACAGAGTAAAATCTAGACAGGGATAACCTTTGGAGTTGTTCCCAAGTAGTGATAGGGACAGGGGTTTGGAGAGTACAAAGCCAGTGTTTGGCCTTATCTTTTAAGGAAAACGGGAATAGAAACAACTTCAGGGATTCTGGATGAAAACCCTGAATTCGAATAGTAGAACATATCCCTAAAAATTCCTGCAAATGGTCATATGGGTTTTCTCTATCTAACCCATAAAACGTAGGAAGCATCTGAATGGTAGCATGCTTAATCTCATAGATGAGATTCTCAATGTGCGGGATTTGGATACAGGAGGGTGGATTAAAACTATTGGGCATGAAGTGATCCCTAAGAGTTTTAAGACCTTGAGGTGCTTGAATATTATCTGCAGGTAACATAACAGTGTGTGCAGATGATTCAGCCATATCTAAATGATGCAAAGGCACTGACTCACAGGACTGACTTTGAAAAGCTTTAGCAGCTCTCAGAGTTCTTTCTAATTCAGAGTCTAAAGGAATTACGTTTAATGACAACGACCTTCTACCCCGCATAAAAGAGGTCTCCACAGATAATTACGGAATTAATAAACAAATAGTGAGCAGTTAATCTTTAGCTTTTCATTTGTTATTTTAAGCGCGCGGGAGTGAAGCTCCCAATTCCTGATTTCAGCCACCTGTAGTGAAAATAATAAATAATAATTATTATATATAGATATTAACAGTATAAAAGAATATATATTAATTAATATTAACAGTATTAATATTTACTACTTAAATTAAATCCAAATATTCTTTTTAAATAAACCGTAACTCCCCGGCAACGGCGCCAAAATTTGATCGCTTCAGAGACAAGGGAGATTATTCCTTGTCAGTGATCAAGATTAATATATTTATAAAACCACGTGTTGCTAATCTCAATTCAATTGCGACTGGTGAGCACGGGTGTCGAACCACTGGGAAATGTAGGTTTATAATAAAAGACTTTTTAGAATTAATTCAAGTGAAAAGAATATTGTTAAATTAATTGGTTGGTGGAAAATGCTCCGATTGGGTCGAAGCGAAAATGCAGTAATTTAATAAAGCTAGTTAAAAACGTGATTGACTTAGTGGAATGAGGGGAACTTGGGTGAGAAGCCCATTGAATATCAATTATACAATTTATATTATAAAATCCTCAATATAGTAATTATGTATGGTGGTTCTTCCAACTACAAGAAGGAAGTCCCAAAAAGATTATGAATACAGGACCGGCAGGTGTATCCTTGAAAAGAATGGAATATCGCTATCCACCTTAAATGAGGAATAAAGCATGCTGGTTTGTATTCATACCAATAAGAACCATTGCATAATTATATAATTGCAATCACAGATGTACAATTATATGATATTATATTTAGCGATAGTGTGCGGTAAAACCTTCACAACTATGCAATCACATAATACAAATAGAGGGATGTTTATAAAATAAGATTGTATGACGAATCCAACTTCATCCTCACCCAAGCTTGGAGTATTAGTTACACATCAATGGAGGAGAATATCCTTTATCCATGACAAGCTCTAAGGGATCACGGGATGGAAAAGTAAAATAAAAGCAGTAATTAAATGACTGAAGAAATAAAGAAAATGGCGGAAATAAATAAAGAAAAGGGCTTAAGTAAATAAAGAAAATGACAGAAAAAGTAAAGAACAATTCTCAAGTGAGAATTGAGCCATGCATAAAAAGGGAAAATTGCAGGAAAGTAAAGTGCTGAAAGTAAAGACCGTGTATTTAAAGAACAATCCTCAAGTGAGAATTGATTGTACCCCAATCATACCATTCAACTATGGTATTTCTAGGTTCTCTTATATATATAATTGTGTAATAAATAGTGTTTTATATGTATATCTGTACAATTTGGTTTAAAACTCTGTTTCAAGAAATATGTGCAGATTACATTGAATAAAGTCGTTACCAATGAAGCCCTGAAGAGCATCTCAAATCAAAAAGAATGTCCGATAAAGATTCACAGCAGTCGGGGGAAGTACCAAAAAGATCAAACGTGGAAATCTGCAAGAAAGTCAAACTTTTGACTCTGGCTATCGATAGCCAAGGTTCGCTATCGATAGCACTTCTATCGATAGCGAACCTTCGCTATCGATAGACAATGTCGGCTGGCTGCTGCGGGCTTTTGAAGATATATGTGACAATTGAGATATTTTGGGATTTTTTGGGACATTTAGCATTTTTTATTATTTTCCTTCTATAAATAGAAGTGTTCTTGTAACTAGTAAAGGATTCATGACTATTGCTCTGAATCATGGTTCAGGATTTAAGCTATGAAATGGTTCAAGACTCTTGTTCTAAATCATGTTCATGACTTAAGCTCTGAGTCATTAGTCTGCTTTATTTTAATTCAAGTACAGTTATTTTCGCATTTAATTCAGTAATTTCCAATTTCAGCAATTTCCAATTAAGTCTTTAATTTCAGCAAATTCCAATTATGTTATTTTCCTTTTTATGCATGGCTCAGTTCTCACTTGAGAACTGTTCTATCCGATTAAGTCTTTAAATTCAGTCAATTCCAATTCTGTTATTTTCTTTATTTACTTTAGTCCTTTCTTTTCTTTATTTATTCAGTCATTTAATTATCGCTTTTACTGTATTTTCCATCCCGTGACCCCCATAAGCTTGCCTGGATCAAGGATATTATCCTCCAGTGATGTGTAGCTAATACTCCAAGCTTGGGTGAGGATGAAGTTGGATTCATTTTACAATCCTATTTTATAAACATCCCTCTATTTGTATTATGTGATTGCATAGTTGTGAAGGTTTTACCGCACGCTATTGCCAAATATAATATCATATAATTGTACATCTGTGATTGCAATTATATAATTATGCAATGGTTCTTATTGGTATGAATACAAACCAACATGCTTTATTCCTTATTTAAGGTGGATAGTGACATTCCATTCTTTTCTGGAATAAACTTGTCGGTCCTGTATTCATAATCTTTTTGGGACTTCCTTCTTGTAGTTGGAAGAACCACCATACATAATTACTATAGTGCGGATTTTATAAACATAAATTGTTTATTTGATATTCAATGGACTTTTCACCCAAGTTCCGCTCAATCCACCAACTTAATTGCATTTTTTACTAAGCTTTATTTAATTACCGCGTTTTCGCTTCGACCCAATCGGAGCATTTTCTACCAACCAATTTAATTGACAATATTCTTTCCGCTTAAATTAACTCTAAAAGGTCTTTTCAATATAAACCTGCATTTCCCAGTGGTTCGACACCCGTGCTCACTAGTCGCAATCGAATTGAGATTAATTGTCACGCGGTTTATAAATTATTAATTCTGATCACTGACGGGGAATAATCTCCCTCGTCGTACAAGTGTATCAAGAATTGAGCCAGGCATTAAAAGAAAATTGCAGAAATTGGAAATTGCTGAAAAAGTAAACTACCGAATAAAATGCAAAATTAAACTGTAACTTGAAGTCTATTTAAAATAGCAGAGTAATGATTCAGAGCGAAAGTCTTGAACCCCCTTAAAGTCGTCGTTACACGTGTATATATAGAAGGAAATCGTAAAAGACGAAAATACCCTCAAAATATCTCAAAATATCTCACAAAGCCCTCAGCCGCCTGACTTCTATCGATAGCGAAGGAGCGCTATCGATAGAGGCACTATCGATAGCGAACTCCTGGCTATCGATAGCTATATGGAATTTTGACTTTTCATGCAGAATTCTTTTGCAGACTTCTCCGCACTTCAATGACTCTAGCTGATCTTTTCTGAATGCTCTTTTAATGCTCATTTAATCATCACGGCTTCATAGGCGATGCTGTCAAAACGTACAATCTGCACAGATTTCTTAAAACAGAGAAATTAACCCAATTGTACAGATCTTTATGTAAAACGACTTTTATTATATAATTATTTATATAAGAGAACACAGTAATACCATAGTTGAAGGTATGATTGAGGTTCAATCAATTTCATGGCGGAGACGAAAGCAACGGTTGATAATATGGCCTTTGGATTGATGGAAATGCCAGTACTCATTTTCATTGAAGTTCTTGGGTAATGGGTTGGGTGTAGGTCTGGGTTCCAGAGGTTGGAGCAAGCCTCGAGCTTTTAATTTCTCAAAGACTTTTTCCAATGGCATATAGAGCTCGGTGAATTTTCTGGATGGTTTATTTCCTAAGGAAAAGGGTTGGGTAAATGGAGCAGGCTGAGATATGGCATTGACTTCGGTAGCTTTCCCATTGATGACTGGTCGGCGGTTCTTATAGGGTTCATCGGTTCAAAGAGCTCCATCGGCTAGAGCGTCCTCCACTTGGGTACCAGCAGCAACCAGGGCTCGGAAATTTGGGAGATATTGGAAAAACATGTGCTTGTGATAAACTGAGAGCAAGTTCTTTACTATCATGCGGATTTGTTCTTCTTCTTCAGGGTGGTTAGCCATTTTAGAAGCCTTGGCTCTCCAGCGGGTGAGGAAAGCAAAGAAAGTTTCCCTTGATTCATGTTTAGTAGTTTCCAAGTCCCTCCTAGTGACATCAACTTCTGTGTTATACCGGTAATGATTGCTGAACTCAGTGCATACATCCTCCCAGGTCTTCATTCTAGATTCATCTAATGACAGAAACCACTTCAGAGCGGATCCAACCAGTGTCTCTTGGAACATTAGGGCTAGCAGGTCATCATCAGTCCCTCGTGGGTGCATGGCTCTCACGTACATCTTCAGATGGGTCTTAGGACAACCCATTCCATCAAACTTCTCTAACTCAAGCATTCTGAAATGAGTAGGCATACGGGCCTTGGGAAACAGAGATAATGACGACATGTCCACCAGATCATCAGACTTCCTAATACCTTTCAAGGCTTTTTCCAGGGCTTCCACCTTACTACTTAACAATATGGGCTCAGTGGAAAAGAAAGTAGGGGTCTTGGGTTTGGAATCTTTTTCTAGATCAACAGGCTGAACAAATTCTGCACCGGACCTAGTGGGATCAGCAACTATCTTCGGTCTAAGGAAACATTCCTCTTCATCAACATTCTCAAACAAGGGATTAGTACGAGCTCGCATCTTATCTTCCTCTTCTTTCTGGTTAACTAACTCTTGGACCACTTTTAAGAGTGCCTCAATCTTCTCATCAGTCGTCTTTCCACTATTTCCAATGGCGGTAGGGGTATGATCCTCATTACTAGACATCTTTGAATCGACAGGTAGACCCTTAAATAACCGACCGCTAGAATCACGACGCCAAGCCAGAATGCTGGGAAAGGGAAAAGGTTTGAATCAACTAAGAGCTTCCAGTGTGAAAAGGGATGAATAAGGACAATCTCACATGCTCACGAAAGTATAGGTCTAAAGCCTACAGATCAACCTTCACTTCTATCTTATGAAAAAAATGGGCCTAAGGCCTGAGTACGAATCTCATTCTCACAGCTCACATCTCAATCTTAAAACATGCTTCTATCTTCTATTCAACTGACATGGGCCTAAATCCCAAACTTACAGCGGATCTAAACCTTGTATCCAAATGACATGGGCCTAAAGCCCAGTCTCATACTTCACGTCTTACATCTCACGTCTCACGTCTTCTCCTAAGACTCATGAATCCATACCACTATTTGGGCAGCATAACACTACCACAAGCCTAAACTCATGAACCTATAGGGTACTAGCCTTCATTAGGTACCTTGACTCTTTGAGGATACATTCCTTAAGAGTTTAGGGCATTTCATAAAGGCCTAGTCCTACAGATCAAGGTCCTAATGGTTCTACACATTTCACAATCATGGCTCAGACAAAACCGGGGGTAAAATCCGGCAGCATAACATTACAATAATGTGCTTAAAAGTGATGTAGGGTATGTGTCCTACAGAGACAGTCTATATGGACTAATGCAAAGGGTAGGCTGAGTGTCCCTTACTCGCTCGGTCCAATCGATATACCTAACCACATGCGACATCAGGAATGCCGCGTGGGTCCAACAATACGTGATTGGTCCGTTTGATATACCCGAGGGTACTTGGCAAGAAAGGTGATGGCTTTCACATACATGAAACCCGAGAGTCAAAGAAACCGGGCCCAGGGCTAGGCTCATCGTTGGCTATATCATACAACGTCCTAAACATGCAGAGTCAATGCGCACACAATGCAGGAATTAAAGTCACACAGTCATACAAATGCAAGTGATTGATTTTATTAATTAAGAAATTGAAAAACCCAAAAATAATTAATTGGAGTTTAACCCTCGACATCCCCAGTAGAGTCGCCAGTCTGTGAACCATCTAACCTGGATCGGGAGGCCTCTCTCGTTCACTCTTCGTGGGGTGTTTATCTTGAGTGGATTGTGGATGATGTTTATCCGTCATTATTCTTCCAAACAATCTGTCTTCTTCTGTGACCTTCAAGGTCTGGTGGATAGAATGTTATGCCCGGATCTCTTCTTACAATCTTCTGTTCTTAATCACTCAATTGTCGGCAATCAAGACTGTTCCCATCGATGTCGTTCCCTTGGATGTAAGGCCTCCAGTTCATGGCCCTGTTAAAGTATCAAAGCCTCAAGCTCCCCAAAAAACTGGTAAGTCTTTGGTTGAATTCAGAAAATCCCTTTAGCTTATAATCCCTATTGTGAACCAGCCAATTTGGATCGGGAGGCCTCTCTCGTTCACTCTTTGGGGGGGTGTTTATCTTGAGTGGATTGTGGATGATGTTTATCCGTCTTGATTTATCCTTCTCTATTATCCTTCTCTGTTATCCACTTTTATCCTTCTTTATTATCTACTCAAGATTGGGTTTTTGAAAAAGGATAAGAGTTTGTAAAAAATTGGGAGTCGCCACCTTATTTTTAGGGAACAAGGAAACCACAAAAAAAGAGTTTTATTTTTAATAAAACATTGACTCCATGTTTTGGAAAAGCATGGTCTTTGAATCAAAGTTGGATTCGGGGGCTAGGTTACGAAGTGGGAAGGTTCCAAGGAACTCCTTGTAGGCACCCACTTCGCCCTAATTAAAGGTCTCCTAATTAAATTTGGGCTTTATCAAAATCTTTTCAAAACAATCCTAGTATATCTAATCAACCACAAAATATGAATAATAATATATAATAATAATAATATATAGTACAAAAGTATACACAATCCTAAGGGTCTTAGGAGACTAGAAGTCAACCTAAGATTGGACTTGCGCCCTATTGATTGCCTACGTACCTTACCAATTTCTTGATAAAGATCAAAGTCCACGTAGTTCGATTACCCTAGGACTCTCCTATTGTAATAAACCACATAATCGTAGAGATTCCATCTTATCTGGGACTCTAGCTTCGAGAGTTTGAGTTTGATCAAAACACTTGTCATGAGAGATGGAATTTCATTCCATTTTGAATTCTTTCAAAATCACTTTTTAGAATAATTCTCGAAGTAGAATCCTAGGTAAAATAGAACTCTATTCTTATTGTAATTCTTACAACAAAGAAGAGTCCTAAGTGGGGTCAAGTGACCCCCCTAATCCTTGTCCAGCTGAAAATGAGGTTTTATACCTCTTTTTGGGGTTACAAAGATTAGATGGGAAATTACAAGATTGCCCTTTCACTAACAATTGAAACTGCTCACGGCTTGCACTGCTGAAGGGAGCATGTACTAATACATGTTAAACACTGGATTGATACAGGCTCACTCACATAAGAGGAGAAATCTGGAGAAAGTATGTACTGATACATAGAACGACTGTACCAATACATACTTGCTGAAAAGCATCAAGAAGTAATCCAAAGAGCCCACACTCCATTCCAAGCACTTGATCAACATTGAAGACTTGAGAAACCTCCTTCAAGCTTGCTCTATTGCTAGCAATGCTTATGCATGATGATTTTTGCCTAAAGTCCCCCTTTTTACCTAAAATAAAGAAAACACTAGAAAATAGTAAAATGCAACAAACAAAGATAGTTAAAGATTCAAGTTCTACAAAATGAGGCAAAAGATCATTAAATATACGCAAAAATATGTGCTCAACAATAGCTTGTACAATTTCTATGCTTTCTTTCCAGAGGATTGTAGAATAGGACTTTCGTTTTTCCTTTTTCAATAAAATCATCCCTCCTTTATTAAGAGAGGTGAATGATAGCTTAGTTTTTGTTATCCCTCTTTCTTCATGATTAATAAAGTATTCATTTTTCTTCATTCTTTGCATTTGCAGCTTATCCCTTCTATCTTCTATGGGTGTATATGGAATAAATATAGATCCTAGAAAGGATGTTCCCCCTGAGTTTGAACAACGAAGGGAAGTGGAACATGCTCGACCTAATATGGACGAATTAATATCAGTTAATTTAGGATCCGATGAATCGCCTAAGATAATTAACATTGGGGTAACTCTGTCACCACAAGAATAAAAAAAATTGGTAGGATTGTTGAGAGAAAACATAAAAGTATTTGCATGGTCGTACAAAGATATGCCAGGAATAGACACCGACATAGTATAACACTTTATTCCTACTAATCCGGGGGTTAAGCCAGTTAAGCAAAAGTTGAGGAGGATGAAGTCGGAATGGGCACTGAAAATCAAAGGATGAAGTAGTGAAGCAGATGAACGCTGGATTTCTCCAAGTAGTGGAATACCCCGAGTGGTTAGCTAACATTGTGCCGGTACCTAAGAATGATGGAAAAGTTAGAATGTGCGTAGACTTCCGGGATTTGAACAAGGCGTGCCCAAAAGATGATTTTCCGTTGCCACACATAGATATCCTGGTAGATAGTACAGCCGGTCACGCTTTGTTATCCTTCAAGGACGGGTTCTCGGGTTATAATTAGATAAAGATGGCCCCTCTAGATATGGAGAAAACCTCCTTCATCACTCAATGGGGGACCTTTTGCTATCGAGTTATGCCATTTGGCCTAAAGAACGCTGGTTCTACCTATCAGAGAATAGCGACCACCTTATTACATGATATGATTCATAAGGAAGTGGAGGTGTATGTGGATGATATGATCGTGAAGTCTAAGGATCGAGAAGACCATTTTGAGGTTCTAAGTAAGTTCCTTCAAAGAATTAAGCAATATAACCTGAGATTGAATCCCCAAAAGTACGCCGTCGGAGTAACTGTGGGGAAGTTGCTGGGATTTATGATCACTCAGAAAGGAATAGAGGTCGACCCGGGAAAGATTAAAGCCATCACGGAAATGCAGCCGCCAAAGACAGAAAAAGAGATTCGAGGATTCTTAGGTAAAGTTCAGTTTATCAGTCGATTCATAGCACAGCTGACCATGATTTGTGAGCCTATCTTTAAGCTTCTTAATAAGAATGTGCCCTCGAAGTGGAATGACGCGTGCCAAGAGGCCTTTGAAACCATCAAGAGATATTTGAGCAACCCATCAATATTAGTTCCCCCGCGGTAAGGTGAGCCTTTGCTACTTTATTTAGCACTCACTAAAACTGCGATGGGAGCTATGTTAGCTCAGTATCTACCATAATCCCGAAAGGAGAATGCGGTGTACTATTTGAGTAAGAAGATGACTGACTATGAGGTAAAATACGACGCATTAGAGAAGACATGTGTGGCATTAGTGTGGGTTACCCAAAAGCTTTGCCATTACATGCTGTCTTTTCAAGTGCAACTCATTAGTCGCATGGACTCCCTGAAGTATTTATTGGAGAAGCCAGTGTTATCCTATAGGACAACCCGTTGGTTATTACTATTATCAGAGTTCGACATTCAATATGTAGTGCAGAAATCAATAAAAGGAAGAGCGGTGGTAGAGTTTCTAGCAGAGCATCCATCGTCAACAGAAAGACCGTCTGAATACCATTTCCCCGATGAAGAGATTCTAGAAGTAAGTAAGGAGCTTGGAAAGTTTTCTTTGATGAGGCTTATAATAAGAGAGGATGTGGAATAGGCGTGTTGTTATTCACACCGGAGAATAACTTGATACCATTATCTGTCAGGTTATCCTTCGATGCCACTAATAATATAGCCGAATATGAAGCCTGTATCCTAGCATTGGAAGCTGCCCTAGAGTTGGGTGTGAAAGAATTAGAAGTTTATGGAGATTCCGCCTTGATAATATGTCAGACCAGAGGAGAATGGAAGACTCGGGATAAGAAACTATTACCCTACCATGAATATTTAGAGTCCTTGGTGAAAGAATTCCATCAAATCGACTTCTTTTATCTGTCTAGGTTAAAGAATAAGTTTGCGAATGCCTTAGCCACTCTAGCATCCATGGTGGATATCCCTAAAAATGAAGGTGTAACTCCTCTCATTATCGAGTCCCGAGAAGAGCCAGCCTATTGTTGTGTTATTCAAGAAAAAGAACCGAATGATGGAAAGCCATGGTACTATGACATCCAGCAGTTTGTAGAAAAAAGAGAATATCCGAAAGAGGCATCATCCGTAGACAGAAAAACCATAAGGAGGTTAGCCAGTCAGTATATTCTGTGTGGGGGAAAACTGTACCGGATATCACACGACGGAGTACATCTGTTGTGCTTCAATGAATAAGAAGCTGAAAGGATAGTATTGGAAGTGCATGAAGGGGCTGGGGCTCCGCATATGAATGGATACATGCTAGCTAAAAAGATCGTGAGACTAGGGTATTATTGGTCAACTATGGAGAGGGATTGCCACCTACATGTCAAGAAATGTCATAAATGTCAAGTGTTTGCAAGTGGAAAACATCAACCCTCGATGCCACTCACTACCATGTCTTCGCCATGGCCATTTGCAACATGGGGCATTGACACCATTGGCAAGGTAACCCCTACAGCATTAAATGAATACGAGTACATCCTGGTCGCCATAGATTATTTCACCAAGTGGGTAGAGGCTGCATCCTACAAGACATTGAATGCCAAGCAAGTAGCAAGGTTCATACAGAATAATATCATCTACTGGTATGGAGTGCCCCACGAGTTCATCTCTGACAATGGACAGCATTTCCGAAAAGAAATCGAAGCGCTCTTACAAAAGTATAGTATCAAGCATCACCGCTCATCTCCCTATAGACCGCAGACAAATGGAGCTGTCGAGGCAGCGAATAAGAATCTCAAGTCGATCTTGAAAAAAACCACCGAGACTTACAATGATTGGCATGAGAAATTACCATTAGCACTGTGGGGATATCGTACTTCCATTAGATCATCGACTGGGGCTACACCTTTTTCACTCGTATATGGAATGGAAGCTGTATTGCCTATAGAGTTAGAGGTCCCGTCATTAAGAATTGCCATGAAAAGTCAACTGGCGGAAGTAGAATGGGTAAGGAACCGGTATGAAGAGTTAGCTCTACTAGATGAAAGGCGATTAATGGCACTTTACCACATTCAGGGGTATCAAAGAAGAATAACCAATGCATTTGGCAAAAAAGTGAAGCACAGAGGTTTGAAGAAAGGGGATTTAGTACTAAAGGAGATTTGAGCACCGATCTACGACCCGCAAGGAAAATTCAAGCCCACATGGGTAGGTCCTTACATTATCAGAGAAATACTGTCAGGCGGAGCCGTGAAAATTGCAGACATTGACGGGAATGAATTATCTCAACCTACTAATTTGGATCAATTGAAGAAGTACCACATATAAAGATAAAAATAAATAAAAAAAAAGAGCCCGCTAGGTAGAAAACCCGAAAGGGCTACCTAGGCAAAAGTTAGGGTATTCAAAAATAAAAAAATAATAATAAAAAAAATCAAGCTCGCTAAGTAGAAAACCTGAAAAGGCCGTTTTGGCAAAAGTTAGAGCAAATAAAAAAAAATGGACTTCTTCAATTTGATTCATGAACTACGAAAACCTGATTCCCCAAATATTACCAAAAGTTAAGGAAAAATGACAAGAGAATGCATCAAGAACGGGGATACGTAGGTAGCCCATAAAGCTACTTTGGGTGCGGTCTATTTCTTGTAAAAACATCAAGAGTTTGGTTCAATTGTAATTATTAAGGGATATTTGTTGAGATTTTAATAAAATTGATATTTATTCATCCATAAATGGTAGAAACCTTTTGAAAGATTTATTACATGCCATGTGTATCCATAATTCGTACTTTCTTCAAATCTTACATTGCTTAGAAAGGTAAAAAAAAAATAATCCTTAATCTACTCTAAGTCTTTCTCGCTCTGCGGGCTTGGGCGTCATTCTCATTTCCCCTATTTCTCTTAGTTGTCCTAACTTGTGACGCATCTGGTGGAATTGATGAACCTGACGACTGAGCTGTAACTCGAGAATCATAAACGAGGCTTCGGACCTTATCCTTCATAGCCTGCACCTTTGAACCCAAGTCTTGTTTAAGCCAAGCCCGATACTCCCCATCAAGCCTAAAGGGCCCATTGCAATCCTCTACCTGACTCAAACAAAAGCCTGAAGCCCATTTCTTCACAGCCCAATATACCAAATAAGGAGTAGCCGCTTCTACCCCATGAACATGCCCTTTGATAGGGAGATTGATTTGAGCACGACCCATCTGGCGAAGTACATGAGAAGCCCAGTAAAATGATGTATGCTTTAGGCCCATAAGCTTCACCTGACAACATCCCAAAGTGTGTAGTACATACTCTTCACCATAGTCCCATATAGCCACATGCTACTGAATATCTCTCCAAGTCAGAGAAGAGAAAAAGATGATCATGTCCTGAATTGAGCGACGCTCAAGAAACAAAAGCTTACGCGAACAGTAGTTATGGGACAAGTGTTTAGGCCCATCAAAAGGAGTAATCAGCTTGAGTCTCTCAACCAACCACATCTGAAGGAGAATGGGGCTACCCCTAATGCAAGAAGTAGAGTTGGAGTGAAAGTGGTCAAGCCCATTTAGAGTTTCAGCTAGCACTAGGGGGATGATGTTATGAGACTTTGACAATGGCAGAATAAGTTCATATGTTTCAATAGGTATAAAAGTGGTTCCGTTCGAAACAAGAAAACAACCCACTATGCATAAGGCGAGTGCATACTAGGTAGGCCTATAAAAAGCTAGTGGTTTTCCCCCTTCCCTCAGGAAAAATGAAGCTCGTTTGAGAAGATCAATGAAGTTTTCATGGATATATGAAGAAGCTTCCCTAGGCGAGAGTTCAAATAGAGAAGAAAAGGTTTGGAAATAACCTCGACGAATGGTAGGAAAGATGAAAATACCATTAACAGAGATATTCATCAAAGCACAAAACTCTTCAAATAAAGGACACACCTCTTCACAGTTGAAGCAAAATACATGAAGATCAGAGTCCCATAAGTGGATCACAGAGTTGAGAAGCTTGTCTTCAAGCTTCACATGACAGAGAAAGAACCGCGAAGTCAGGCCGAATCATGAGAACACCTTCTTGTCTTCTGCCCGCATTCTTGCTACGAATAGGTTGATGATTAACTTAAGAGCTTCCATTGTGTTTAGTGTGATGAAAGTGAGCATAGAGGTGTGTTTTTATAGCTTTTTGACAAAGAAATCGAGTTAGAGGCGAAGTAGAACACTCAAAAAGTCAAAAAACGTCAAAATAGTCAAAAAATGGGAACCAGGGTAGATGACCATCCCCCAAGGGACGGCCAACCATCCCCTAGGGACGGCCAACCGTCCATGGAAGGATGGCTAACCGTCCATGGAGGGATGGTCATCCATCCCCGATCCCAATTTTTGCATAATTTTGACTTTTTTTGAGACTTTTTGATGTCCGGTTTGACTTTTCGCTCAATTTTTGTCAGTTTTGACCCATTTTCGGGTTAAAATTGAACCAAAAAAGCAATTGAAACATATTTGTATTCTCATTAGGATATAATTACATGCCAATCAGGGTTTTTAGTGCATACATAGAGAAAAAGTTACATAAGAAACCCTAAGCAGGCCTCCTATAGGCCTAATAGTACAAAATCATCTCCGTCGAGATGATTTCCTCGTTCTCCGTGAACCCGACGCCTCGTGATCCCCTCTCGATCCATGGCGCTCCTGTGAAGGCTGGCTCGAAGCCTGTAAACCCAAAGTTTAAGTGAGATTGGTGAAGAATGAAATTATTGGTGATTGAAAGAGTAAAGAGAGAGTTACCTGTGCAGCTATGTTCGCATTATGTGCATCAAGATTCATCCTTTGAAGTTCCCTAGTCAATGATGCACTATATGCCAACCACTCCTCAGTGTATGATACAGGCACCTGAAAAGTCGAAAGATTCAAAATGTTAGGAGAGAGAAAGCTACAAATGACAAAGGGTGAAAGTATGATGATTACCGAAGTATAAGAAGGATCAATATGTAGGTATTCATTATAAGGCACTCGAGTGATTGGTCTTTGAACAAAGCTGCCATCCTCAATGACTTGCACCTGCCAAGGGACAGGTGGCAAAGAAGGAGCAGAGGATGAAGGCTCGCCCTCACTAGGAGCCGCAGTGGCTGTAGGATGGGAAGCATGTCCTCGGGTTCGACGACCCTGCCAAATAAAGAGATATGAGGAATAATGTATGAGAAAAGAGGTAAAGCTATCAAGAGAAAGTTTGAGACCTCAGTAGGTGGAAATCTCGATACTAATGGACACATCAGATAGTGCTGACAGAATGTACGATAATCCTCATGCGGACGATGGAAAGCATCCGCAAATAAACCAGCCATGGCGTCTGCTAAGGCGTGGTCTGTCAATCTATCAGCATGCCTCATAGAGGAAGGAGGTGCATGAGGCACACGAGCAACTGAATAAGCACTACTACAATAAATTTAAAAGGGGACATGAGGCGGAAAAGGTTTTAAGGACAGTTTTTAAAAACCGTCCTTAAAAATATACAAAGAGGACGGTTAAAACCGTCCTCTTATATTGTTTTTAAACAAAACGACGCCGTTTAGGGGCTTTTTTTTTTCCGGAAATATCAAAACGACGCCGTTTAGAGGATCTGTTTTTTTAATTATTTTTTGCGGAAAAAACAAAACGACGCCGTTTTATGGGATCTTTTTTTTAAAAAAAATTATTTTTTGCTGAAAACAAAAACGACGCCGTTTTATGGGATTTTTTTAAAAAAAAATTATTTTTTTTCGGAAAAAACAAAACGACGCCGTGTTAAGGGATCTTTTAAAAAAAAAATTTATTTTTTTTCGGAAAACACAAAACGGCGCCGTTTAAGGGGATCTTTTAAAAAAAAAATTTATTTTTTTGCTGAAATAACAAAACGACGCCGTTTAGGGCCTTTCATTAGGTGCCTTTTTTATTCCCGCCCCTGATCTCTCTCTCTCTCTCTCTCTCTGTCTCGATCTGCAACACTGATCGATCGAGCTCTCTCACTCATCATCGACGATGCATCTCTCTCTCCCAACTTGATCGATCTAGCGAGCTGCAGTCTCTCATTCTCTCGCTCCCTACTCGATCTGCAGCTAGTCCCGGTCACTCGATCTGCAGTCTCTGATCGATCACTCTCTCTCTCCATTCTGCCAGAACCCTTTTTTTTTTGGATTCCTCTCCCTGCCGAAACCATCCCCACCGTTTGCCCTCTCTGTCGGAAGCCTTCATGCCGGAAACTTATCTGCCGTGAAACCTTATTCCCATCCCATTCAATCCCTGAAACCCTAACCCTCTCACCTCTATTTCCCTCCCTTGTGACACACTCTCACCGGAACCCATTGTTGCCATGAAAACCTAACCTTTATAAAGGTTATCAGTGCATTCTCTTTTTCCCCCTCTCTCTCTCTCTCTCTCTCTCTCGTCAGATCACTGTCTTGATTGGTGATGTTTCGCCTGTATCCGGCCTGTGCAACCTGAGAAGCTCGCCGGCATCATCCCATTTTTCTGGTATGTTTGGAAAAAAGGGTCAAACGTAGGAAATGCCTTTAGGGATTCTCCAGTGGCTTAGCCTTACGAATTTGAGAATATAATGGTTTCCATTTTGGGTTGGGAAAGAGAGGAATATGAGAATTTTTATAGACGTTGAGTTGTCTTATGCAGTTATGCTGAGCTTAAATCTAGATTGCTTAGAACTCCTTTTGTGGGATAGGGCTCGGGTTTTTTAGAGACCAAGGCCCCTTTGTACAATTGTGCATTCTGTTTCTTTGTAATTTTGTTTTGTCTTCTCCTTTTATATCCCTCGTGTGTATATTGGTTTGTGGCATTTACCTCCCTTTTTCTGCAACAATTTATCTTTATCTAAAAATAAATAAATAAATCCTGACTTTGATGTAAGCCATTTTCACAACCTCAAGGGATTCATCTTTGAGGAGCATCCGATACCAAACTTGCTGTAGTTGCTATTGGCATTGAAATATTCATCCTGGTAAAGTGCAAGCTTAAAACTAATAGGCGTATCGAATTTTGTCCCATATATGGATGGTGTATGAAACTTCGTTTGTGTGTTGTAACTTGGTACTACTGTTTTTTAGTCAAATTTGATATATTTTTATGCATCCAGTATTCAGGAAAAGAAGAAAAGAACAGGAGAATTAGGATATGAGAAAATGGATGTTTTTATTTGCATTCTAGGGCAACTTTATCCGTGCAAATTAGACTTAACCATCCCTTGTTTTAAATTATAGGTGAGCTCAATTGGAGTTACTGGGGCCCGTGCATCTGTGAGTGACCGAGTTCCAAGACTTCTACAGGAAATTAAGGAGGTTTGTGTTTTTAATTAATATTTCATACTACAGAATGTATAATAACAGTTCTGGTATTACTTTTGAAAGAGGTGTCAGCTTTGTGTTACACATAAAACATTAATTAGCATACCAGGTGGTGGACCGGCTTCAATGCTAGTGTCCAACTGGTAAATATGTCTAGTTGGTCTAGACCAAACCCTGGAAAAATAAAAATTAAGTTGTGCTTGGTGAACTGGTTGGAGGATGCTAGGTAATATTTTTTAGATGTGGACAACAATTGAGATCTTCTATGGAGAATTTTTCCTTTAATCATTTCATCCTAATTTATACTTAAAAGCCTGTTTGGTTGTCAGTGGAATTTGATTCGTTTCATTCTGTTTTGAGTATAATTTTGTGAATAAATCCATCATTTTGAACAGGGCAAGTCAAGAGAATGGCAGCCATCATCATAAATGGATAGTAAAACATTCAAAATTTGGGTATTTCATGAATTCTTAAAATTGATCCCATACCACGAGGTATGATGATGATGGGGTCTGACTTTTTGTAACAATCACATTCAAGACGATGGATTTGTAATGTAGATGCTTTCCGAAACACAGCTTTCCGAGTGCTCTTTCACTGACCAGTCATGGTGTAATCTCCATCTCATCACGTTCTCTTGCTGCCGATCTCAATCTCTTGCCATCTCTCACTGAGTAAGCACATGATTTTGATCTCTTACAAGCATATGATTTTGATTACTTTTTGTTGCTGATCATCTCCCCCTACATTTCTCAAGCATCGGCCATTTTTTATCTGATTTTTTTCATCTCTAGTTTGTGATTGTTTTTATCTGATTTGATTTTTCAAGCATCGGCCATTTCTCATGTAACTAGGGTTTGGTTGCATCGATTGGGGGTTTATGAGATCTCCAATTAGTATATGGTTATGCTTTCATAAGATTTTTAGCTAATCAAATGCTAAACATTGATTTTGTTGAGTTTTTATTAACTTAGTAGCGATATCAGATCTCCAATTCTGCATCTCTCATTGCAAGAAGAAAATAAAGGTGTTATACATCTCAGTTCTTTAATTAATCTTGTTTCTTCAAGGTTTAACATGTTCTCTTCCATGTCTTAATACAGGGAATTGCCCTAAATTTCTTCCAGAATACTCTTTATGCATCTATATACTTTTATTTTGCTATATATAAATTTTTTAAGATTGTTTATTTATACTTACTTTTGTTTCAAACAATTTCTGCCCCCCTCCCCCACCAAAAAAAAAGTATTTTAGAGCAAATTAAGTCCTACGTCCAACATGCAGAAGGCTCATTGACGGTTTCTTAATTTTTCCCTATTTTAGAAGAAGGGCATCTCATTGAATTACATAACAAATCTTTAATGAATGCTATTGGGAGATAAACTACCATAAGAGAAGCTCCAAGATATGTCACTGCAAATGGCTGCTTATAGTCTGTAAAAATACCCTGTTAAAAAAATTTCCTTAAATAAATTCTTCATATTGTGTAGGTTTAACATATGTTAATGAATTTATGGTATTTTTTTTTTTACCAAATTATTGGTTATGTCATAAACTTAATTCATTTTTACTCGTTTTCTCCATTACAATAGTTGGATTGCAACTAATAGCATTAAGTGGAACTGTTATTAGCTAATTGGTTGTTTATTTAAAAACAATAGTTGATTGGATGAAATAACAACCAATTGGAGCCAAAGAATAGACGCCCTAGTGATCCTCACTCGTAACCCTAGAAAGATTAAGACAGCATCTATATAAAAGTATTCTCTCCCCTAAGAGAATGAAAAGGAGTTCCCCATTGGAGCTGGAAGTATTTATATGAGAATGACTGATTCATCTTCTGATTTGGAAGCCCTATTGTAACAGAATTATTTGATCCTCCAAAAGTATGGTTACATCGATTAGCGTGTGCGTGTGTGTGTATATATATATATATATATATATATAT
>JAESVK010060400.1:1455-11678 GCA_017140935.1 Hamamelis virginiana
TTGTGACCATAGTGTTTCTCTAAGCCAAATTTGGTTAGGGTTCCTACGTGGTTGCTTTGTTGTGATGAGTGTTCATATGAGTATGGCTTCATATATTTTTTTCCCATTTGGCTACCACTACATTACGTCCTACATGCATTTGGATTAGTTTTCCAGTCACTCAAGGTCACTACGTCGGAACCTGTGTTTACTACGTCAGAAACGCATTTCATAACGCCAAAAAATACATTGCATTATGCCGAAAATGCGTTTCACTACGCTGGATTCCGGATTTCACTACATTGGAAATGGATTTCGATGTTGATGAAACAAAAATTTAAAAATAACATAATTGAGTAGAAAGGAATAATTCCAATAATAGTTACAAACTGATACACAAAGGAGATAAGCATCAAAGCATGAATGTCTGGTTTTAAGGGTATGCTTTAACATGAAACAATTAATGAGGCAAATAGACAAAGCTTGGAATTTGGGAATTTACATTTACTCCATCATCCAGTTCCACCATAAAAAGTACCTTAATACATAGTTTCAATCATTAATTCCAGCAAAAAAGTAGCGCTGTTGATACATAAACTATACTTTAAAAAATAATACAAAAAATATTGTCAAAAAAGCCAGGGGCGTAGTCAGGATTTAATATTGGGGTGGACTAGGTTAAATAAAGAATAACCAAAATATTATAAAGTAAATGAAATTATGATAAATTTTTAATTTATGTCTGTACAATTATATAAAGATTCAAATAACACAAGAAAATATCAATTCGAGCATTACAAAAACTAAATTAGGAAATATCTATTCGAGCATGGATTAAGAATTACGCTTGCAGGGACCTCTCTCTCTCTCTTTCAAACGTACTTAAACTAAATTAGGAAATGTCTCTATCTAATACAGAAGTAACAGATGGTGCAGCATGCCGGTCAGCATCGGTCACTAGAGATCATCACTTTGCTGGTGCATTTGTGTAGTGTGTCAGTATATATAACTAGAAAAATAACTTTCCACGACTAAAAAGCAATAATTCATCTCCGATAGCTATAAATCAATGATTTTATGAGTAATGAAAGCATATATAATGGACATTTATTTACACACTAAATAAAACAAGAGACCCAATTAATCACAATTTGCATGGAAAAATAATGGGCTTTTTTGTTACTACTCTTACCTATAGGCAGCCAACTGGGGGCTCCTAATTTTTTGCAAAAAATAGGGGCCCTAAGCAAATGTTTCCCCTAATTTTATTGTGGGATGTTCTGTCTGTGTGTACCATGATGCGTGTCTAGCATTTTAGATTTTATCCGTTTTTTTCTTTTTAGATTTTGTTTTACTTGGATATAGATTTATGTTTGTTCCACCTTCGTGTATTAGTGCATGCATTAGTGGGAATCATGGACGAAGCCATGTGTAAATGAGGGGTGGCAATTGCCCTCCCTCAAATTTTCTAAAATTCATTTCATATCCTATAAATTATAAAAAATTTAAATCCACCCCCCTCAATTTTTTTGACTCCCTTTATTTTATTCTCCTACCCCATTTTTTTATTTTTTTTTAATTTGTTGTTATATACTTGGTAAATGGAGTTAAGGTTTGATTTGCAACTATTAGAATTAGGCCAATCCTTAATAGCTTCATAGATGAGATAGCTTGGTTTTACTTATTGAGAGAATGGCATTTGATAGTCTTGATAAGAGTATTTCCAATGGTATGCCACTTGAGCTGCCATTGCCATCCAAATAAATTGCTCCAATGATATGTAATTTGGGATGCAAATTTTGGCAATCGCACATAGGGCTGTCAAATTTGGTACTTTGGGCTAAAATATTTGGCTGGCTTAGGCTAAAACTCATAATAATGGTGATCTAATAAGCCTAAAAAAAAAATTTAGTCAAACTTGGGGTGGGCTACATGCCTCCGCTCTTGAAAAAAGCTACCATGAAATGTATCAAGAATAGAAAATTCTAAGCTGCATAGAGAAATTAAAAGCTAGTCATAAACTCTATAACATGCTGCAGGCTTAAGAACATAGTAAGCATGCACTACAAACGCCGATCAATTAAAGGCAGTCTAGTGAACATGAAATAACAAAAGTGGTGGGACAAAGCTCATTTAATTTCAAGTATTTTTTTTTTCTCTTTTGAAAAGATAAAAAAAGAGTATAAATAGTAATGTGGATGAGAAGAAGATATATAATGCATTCACCATATATGGTAATGGCAGTAGCCCCAAATAAGGCAATGAGGGATAAAACAGATAAAGGTGCTGCAATTTCATTGACAGGAACAAAATAAAGAGAAGTTAGGATTACAAACTGGGATTAGAGTACTGAGAAATTTAGCATCTTGCTGTGTTTTAGTAGTATATGTATCAGACCAAAAACAAAAACAAAAAAATTATGGAGTAAAACATATTAACATAGAGTGGTTACTAGCATTTTGTGCCTGGCATGTAGAAATGGAGCGTCTGGTATGTTTCAATCCTTTGCCGCCAAGAAAAGGCACGGTTTACTTCATTTGAGATTGCTGTTGAGATTAACTCTCAAAATCACTGGTCAAGAATTGATGTTGGATGAAATCCCTACTAAGGTAATTTGTGATCGGATGGTAACCTAAAGAGAACAATTGTGGACATTCTAGAGCTAGACAACTTCCAGCTAAGTATGCCCAAGAATCATGTCTTAACAAGTAAATTAATTGTGATTACGTTCATATAGATCATCCAAAAAATCAATCCCATGTCACAGGAAACAGAGAGCATGAATGCATTTTACAACATGATCGCACCATATGCAATGGAGCCTGCCCTGCTAATGGACAAATTTGGGACTGAAAAAGTAAATTTTAAAATGGATTAAGATAGCGAAGATGTAAATGTGAAAAGTAATTTAAGACAAGGACCTAGCCTGCCCTGCTAAATGGCCAAATTTGGGACTGAGAAAGTGGATTTTAAGATGCATTAAGACAAAGAAATGCACAATTCCTGCTATCTATGATGGGAAATTAATTGTACTAATTTTTTTTCTGTTTTCTTTTCCTTGACAAGATAATTGACTTGTATTAATAAGAAAGAATAGCAAAAAATCCATGTACAAACAGGGTATACAAAAGAGAGCATCAAAAAGAAATTAGAATGGAAGCAAATCCAAAGTATCCATCCCTTTTCTCCCTTAGGTCACTGGACAAAAGGACCATGAATACAATTTTAAGATTATCAAACCCTACCCATAGAGACTCCCTTAGCTCATCCGGAACAAAGTAAGGTTTTATTAATAGCGTTTTTTTAGCCAAAAGTCCCTCGTATAAATCCAATAACCCATTTAGTGTTTGGGATTATTCCATAAGCCAATAGGTCTTTCTACTTTTGAAATTAATTACTGAAAGTCAACGTATTTTTTTTTTATGGTCACGACCAGCTAAAGCTAAAGTTCTATTAAAGAGCGTTTCCATATTTTTATTCCCCAGGAATTGTTTCCCTTAGCTAATTCTGAGCCGCCATCCAAGCGCGAATACCTTCGTTTAAGAGAAGATGAATGGTGTATAAAAGAAAGTCTCAATTTCAGGAATTGTTCCACGTGCACTTGTTCATCAAGATTACCATTTAGAAAAGCAGCTTTTATATCTGTTTGGTACACATACAAGTGACAAATGGATGCAAGAGGCAAGAGCTATGAAGACTTTAATAAATATGATCCTTGCCAGTTTATCCTTGTCAAGGATAATTAAGCTTCATATTCGGCATTAATTTACCGAATATTAAAGCTTCATATTCGGCATTAGCAGTCCGAATGCGAACACGAACACATATTTTTTTCTTTTTCAATTTTCCGATCAAAACATAGGTTTTTTCGTAACACCATTATACCATAATGGTTATAAAACGTTACTTTTCATGTTTTGAAGTAAGTTTATTCCAAATATGATGTTTACCAATAATATACAAACATAAAATGAAAGTGTTGGGGTAATATGTTTCAGGTTTGGTGTTGGGGTATGGGTTGCTTATAGTATTTCTGTTATGTAATGGGTTGTATTTAGTAAAGGGATAAAATGAATATATTAATTAAATTTTTATTGTGCTGCCTTTAGAAAAAATACAAATGGGTGGGTTGTGCTTAAAAAATGGGCTGCCTTCAGTAAAAGATGGGCTGTATATAGCCCCACCCTTGTACATAATGTATTTTCCGTAGAGTAGGGGTGTTCAAGAACCGACCGAGACCGATTAAACCGACCAAAACCAATCCAAACCGTCCTATTTGGTTGGTTTTAATGAGTGCTACGGTCCCTAATGGTTTTCATTTTCCTCAAACCGAGGTGATTGGTTTGGTTCATATAAAAAGGGTATAGACCGACCAAACCGACCGATGTACATCCATACTATTTGCATAATGCATGCTTATTTGATTGTAGTTCTATGAATTAGCCCAATTGGAACTTATTTTGAAATTAGTACTTGGTAGTGTGGATTACTTCATGCATAATAGGTTTTTATTTGAAAATTACTAGTAGTTGATTTTGGGTGACACAATTTTTAAATTACATCATATGCATAATAGGTTCCAATTACTAGTGGTTGATTTTGAGTTACACAATTTTTAAATTACTTCATACATAATAGGTTCCAATTAGTAGTGATTGATTTTGGGTGACATAATTTTCAAATTACTTCATGAATAACAGGTTTCGCATTGCTAGTAGTTAAAAAGAGAGAGAACATAAGAGTTGGCAGTGACAATTTTTTTGGGTGACACAACTTTTTTTTTTCTCAAATTAGAGTCTATCAAAACCGATGATAAACCGATCGAACCAAGCTGAAAAACATCCCCTATTTTGGTTGGTTATCATGAGTGCCACGGTCCTTAATGGTTTTCATTTTCCTCAAACCGAGATGATTGGTTTGGTTCATATAATGAGGGTATAGACCGACCAAACCTGCCGATGTACACCCCTACCGTAGAGACAAATTTTCCCCTATCAGATCCAAACCAAAAATCACCTACCAGTAACCCACGAACTCATTCATGCATTTTCCCTTCAATAATAAATATCTCAAAATCCACTTTGTTACTTTGTACGTTTTGGATTCAGAAGGCTCCTTGTTAAACGCTGTTCATCCATTTGCTCTCGATCTCTTTCGTTTCGTTTCCAGAATTTCGTCAGAGCGACACGACCATTGGTGAAGGAAACGATGACTTCAACATCGATTTACTCTGTTTTCAAACAAGAAATATTAAAATAGTCAATCTGCTTATTTCTTATGGCTTCCACCAAGCTTCTACTAACCAACTCTATGTAACTATAGTCTGCTTCTTCCCCGCCAACATCTTTGGCATCATAATGGCTAGCTTCCGCATTCTTCCACAAGTTGAATCATCACCATATGATCAGTTTGCAAGAATGTACCCATACGCGAAGCATCTTTGTCTTGCGTGCCATCTTACCTCCGCATGCCTTCTCTTTGAAATAGTGACATCGGATCGATTTCCTTATTTCCCCAATTTTAATCTAAATTTGAATTTCTTTCATTTAATCATTTTTTATAATTGATTTCCTTAGTTTTTTTTTTTTTAAATCTTTTCCGGCACAGTGAAATGCATTTCCAAAATAGTGAAATATATTTCTGGCATAGTAAAATCGGGCTTCCGGCACAGCGTAATGAAATCCGATCTCGGCATAGTGAAATCCCAATTGGGGTTGGAGGTGGGGTTGAAGGTCATTTGGAGAAGGAGAGGTAATTTTGTCAAATTCCTTTTGGCATGAAAGATCTTTTGAGAGGACTTTTTGCATGAAAATCTTATAATATATGACCTTTGGCCAATTTCCCCAAAAACAAATGGTTAATTAACAAAAGGGGATAATTTGATACAATATAATAGTTTACTAACCAAGACTTGCAAATCATGTACTTGGTAGTTTCATACTAGTTCTTAAAAATTCTAAACATACTAGGTTTTTTCATTTATGCTTGGGTTCATGGCAAATGGAACAACAAAGAAGATTGAGCAAATGCAGTTAATGTTGGATACTTAGATAGCAGACCTAATCAACATAGTCCAAAATGGGCACAGCATTACTAAGTATGTTGTCCATCATTATGATTATGGAAAAAGAACAAAATCTACAAGCTATTCATAGTTTATGTTTTATAGGAACCATTTTTATATGTTATTGAGATCATCAGTTCCACGCAACCATACAAAAGAAAGTGAGCATATCACCCTGCGGAAGTAACGATTTCTAATTAGTTCCTGCAAGAGCCGAACAAGAGGAGAACAAGAGAAAAGAGCCTAGAGAATCACATTAAGGAAGCATAAATTCCCTGAGTTGATTAAGTCTCGAGGTAGTAACTTTCTAACAGTTGTGACAGGCCAATTTGATAATTTCTGGACATCCTCCTTGTAAGGAAAAAATACTGATGAATCATCAATAGTCCCATTCAGATCTCTATCCTTGAAGCTTAATTCCTCAAGAACATTCGCATTCAACTTGACAATTGATTTTATAGGAATGCACTCATTCTGGGAGACACAAATAACTTAAATCAGTACTATCTGCATTCAAATGCCATTACAAAGAGGAGAGAAATGGACAGAATCGCAAATGCTTCCATTTTAAATTGGAGTTTCTAATGCTCCTGGCAAGAGATCAATTGTTGTTTGCACACACTAAGTTTACCATCCTTCTCAAACAAATTAGAGAGCGGGACACCAATTGGCCCTCTAGAAGAATCCAGTTGTCTGTTCGATTCACCACTGTCAACATTTAAAAATTTTCCGGTCACGAAATTCAAAGAACCAAACTTTACTTCTTTTCAACAGGGTTTGCGGATGACTCTGCCTTAGCCAAGACCTAGTTTCATCTTCAGTGAATTGTTGGGATAAACAAACACTAATTCGGACTACCCGAATTTAGCACCAAACAACGGAATTAAATTGTATCCCTCTCTGTGTGAATCTTTTAAGAACTAATCAAGTAGAGAATAATATGACACAAAAAATAGAATTTAGAGCACAGAACAGCACAACACCAGATTTTTACGTGGAAAACCTCCCCTATGTAGGAAGGAAAAACCACGAGACCGTAGTCCATACAAATATCTCCACTATGAAAATAATAGGTGTACAAAGGTTCTCTCTAGTTTAAAACAAGAGGTAAATAGTAGCAATTATCTAAGAAAAATTTCTTGGCAACCAAACAAGAATCACAGGAAATTTTTAAAAATCTCATCAAAACAGGGGTGCTGTTCATGAGCCCAAATACCACAGCAGAGTGCACCAAATCCGATCTCCACCGTTCAGATTGTAGAGCCTTGAGTCATGAACTCGCCTACCAAATTTCAGCTCAATCGGATGATGGATGACTGTCGATCGGAGCTCTAGACGAAATCTGGACAGAGTTGCAAAAACTGGGTTTGCACTCTTTTCTCTCGTGCAAAGTGGTTTAGTTGGTTTTCCCTCCTCTTCTGCTGTTCTAATTGCTGCACCAGCAAGAAAAGGGTTTTAATAAACCCTCATAAAATGACTAAAATAGCATTCTGCATAGTGGGCTAAAAATCCCACATGGGCATTAACAAAATATTGAGCTTCATTCCAATAACTTTGGGCCATATATCCTCACATAAGAGGGAAACCCAACCCAAGAATGAATGACCCAAATCCTAGTAGCTGCTAGAAAGAGGGAAAAGAAACAAAATTAACAGGAGCATTTATGAAGTGAAAAGGGTCTATGTGAGCTCAACCAATCATCCAAAACACAGTAAATTGCAAAAGCTTGAAAACCATAAAAATAATGTGCCAAGATCACACAAGAAATCAGCAAGCACCCAGGAAGAATATCTCTAATTGCAAATCCTGCCAAGTAGGCTCTCTCTCTCTCTAATTAAACCACTAAAACCATAAGTCCCAAAAAATCAGAAACATTCAAACAACCCCACAAATCAGAAACATAAAACCAGATATCCATCAGTATTTCATTATGGCATCAACTAAAACATGACAAAAAAAGGCAATTTTCCCATCTTATTCAAAATAACTCCATAAAAGTAACGACCCATCATGAAAATTTTATTTCTTTTTCTCATTCAAAATCTTTAAAAAACCAAGACCACCTATCAATTCTTCATTCATGCATGAACTAAATCACAATAAAAAAAAAAAAATGTAAAATAAAAAATAAATACAAATTCCTATTCTTTCTCAAAAGAAATCTCCATAAGAGCAATAATCCATCAGTTATAGCTTTCTCTCTTATCCAAAACTCATCAGAACCATCATTCCATTTATTACAAAAAAAAAAAAAAAAAAAAAAAAAAAAAAAAAAACCAATCACTTCCATTCATGCATAAATTCCACCACAATTAAATAAATACATGAACTTTCCTATCTTATTTTCAGTTAAACCTAAAAGGAACAATTACCCACAACTTATATCTTTCTCTATATGGTTGACATAACCGAACTGTAATAACTGCCTAAATGTATAACTGATGGGCACTGCTAGACAAACAAGGTAATATTACTAGAATCTATGTACAATCACAGCAAGAGATGAAACTATCAAACTGCTGAATTGCAGAGCACAATCAGAAATTGAAAGTAAACAACATTGGAACCTTTCGGTGTGCAGTTCTTGTCAGAGATGAGAGCGAGAAGGTCTCTACAAGCCTTTTCAATTTCCTTTAGGTGCTGGGGTTAGGCATGCTACCTTGCCGCAAACTCACAGAACCATTATGTTCAACAAAGATATAAACAAACGCAATAAGGTTAGGGCTTATCAAAGACAATAGAAACAATCAAAACCTCAACCTCAAAATACACAAACATGGGTCAGGGTAAGGGCTCTTACTTGGGGGTGCCATATTATCCGAACAGATGCTTGGGGTATATGGGTATTCAATAGTTGGAGAGGATTAACAGTTGAGAGGGATCAAGGGAGGGCAACCAAGAGAGGAAGAACACAAAAGTGAGATCACTGAACCTGTACACGGGGGGGACAAGAGCTTAAAAGTTAGTGATTGATTACAAACACAGTTTTTTTTAGTGTTCTATGATACTTAGATCCAAAAAACAAAAAAACATGGAAAATGAACCTTTGGGCTGCAAGTTCCCTTATCGTAAACACAAATGATCCTAAGAACTTCTTGAGGGTTATCAACTTGCTTCCCAGCAAGAATCTCACGTGAATGGACCATACTGGCAACAGCTACAACCTTGATTCATTCCCAGAGAATTAGCCAAAACTAAGTCAAAACTTCAATGAATAACTAATTGTAAACCATAATTTACCATGAAACATGACCATTTTGGAACAAAATTTACGCAATAAATGAATCATGTAACTCACAGTGTCTATCTCCTCATCATCATCAACAGTGTAGAGGATTCTTGTGAACTTAATCGAGATAAATGCTACAAGCCAGCAATGTAGAGGACTTTTCTTCCATCACACAGGAAGCCACATTCCCAAGCCTTTATCTCTATGAATTTTCACCAACTGGCACATGATAGCTTTGTTGTTCTTCTTACAAGTATCTTGAGGGGTCATATTAGCCTGCATTGCTTTACATGACCCTGGGACCAGTTGGTAAAGCCTCATCAGCACATCATACTGGAGGTGGTTTTCAAACATGTCTTCATACTTACCAACAAACATTCGATCAATAACTAAACAACCCCCAGAAAAAATAAAACCAACAAAAATAGGTAAATGATCATTCAAATGATGTTATACATTGTGAAAAATTGCTAACTTACCAAAGGATTAAATTGGGAAATTCAACGAGCTCTAATTTTATATTGTAAGTCTTCATGAAGAATGTTCTTCAACATCATCTTCCTTTGTGTATCCAAGCAGTCAGGGCTGCTCTGAGGTCTGTTAACAAGTTTTGTTTCCATCATTCGCGTTTGCATCATCTTTTGGTTATCGCCTGAGATTCAAACCACAGAACTTGTTGGATATAATGCTAGTCATGAAATCACAAAGAAAACCCAAAGTACTCTTAATCTGCATATATCTATACAATTATATAAAGGGAATTCACCCTCTTACCGTATTCAAATTTCTATTACAAAAAAGTCCCATAATTTTTTTATACTATGCTACAGTTATAGTGGTAAAGTAGTAAATTTAAAATAGCTATAAAAAGTAGCTATGTACATAAAGGTCAACATGCTCTTACTGAGTGTTCAAAACTTGTGACGTACAGACTAAGAGATGAAAAATATG